>PISX010013708.1:0-55696 GCA_004024625.1 Mellivora capensis | reverse complement strand
ATCCAATCAAGAAATGGGCAGAGGACATGAACAGACATTTCTGCAAAGAAGACATCCAGATGACCAACAGACACATGAAAAAGTGCTCCACATCACTCGGCATCAGGGAAATACAAATTAAAACCACAATGAGATATCACCTCACACCAGTCAGAATGGCTAAAATTAACAAGTCAGGAAATGACAGATGCTGGCGAGGGTGCGGAGAAAGGGGAACCCTCCTACACTGTTGGTGGGAATGCAAGCTGGTGCAACCGCTGTGCAAAACAGCGTGGAGGTTCCTCAAAAAGTTGAAAATAGAACTACCCTATGACCCAGCAATTGCACTACTGGGTATTTACCCTAAAGATACAAACGTAGTGATCCGACGGGGCACGTGCACCCAAATGTTTATAGCAGCAATGTTTACAATAGCCAAACTATGGAAAGAACCTAGATGTCCATCAACAGATGAATGGATAAAGAAGATGTGGTATATATACACAATGGAATACAATGCAGCCATCAAAAGAAATGAAATCTTGCCATTTGCAACAACGTGGATGGAACTAGAGGGTATCATGCTTAGTGTAATAAGTCAATCAGAGAAAGACAACTATCATATGATATCCCTGATATGAGGAAGTGGAGATGCAACATGGGGGGTTAGGGGGGTAGGAAAAGAAGAAAAGAAACAAGATGGGATTGGGAGGGAGACAAACCATAAGTGACTCTTAATCTCACAAAACAAACAGAGAGTTGTTGGGGGGAGGAGGGTTGGGAAAGGGGGGTGGGGTAATGGACATTGGGGAGGGTATGTGCTATGGTTAGTGCTGTGAAGTGTGCAAACCTGGTGATTCACAGACATATACCCCTGGGGATAAAAATACTTTATATGTTTATAAAAAATAAAAAAAATTATTAAAAAAATAATTAGGATGCCTGGGTGGTGCAGTTGGTTTGGTGACTAACTCCTGGTTTTGGCTCAAGTAGTGATCTCAGAGTCCTGGAATCGTGCCCCACACTGAGGTCCACAACAGGCTCAGAGCTCTGCATGGAGTCTGCTTGGGATTCTCTTTCTTTCTCCCTCCTCCCCTCCCCCTAGCAGTCTCTCTCTCTCTGTCTCTGTCTCTGTCTCCATCTCTCTCTCTAATAGGTAAATAATAAATAAATAAATAAATAAATAAATAGTAGTTCAATTGTTCATCCTTGCTATCTCTGGTCCATGAACATCAATGGTAAAAAAAAAAAAAAAAAAGGATCTTTATTTTTCTTGAAACTTGCTATCATAAAAACACAATGGGGAATTTCATATTTTTCAGTGGAATAATTTAGCCCATTGCAGAACATATTGTTCTTGCTAAATTAATCAGTAGATATGAGTAGTTAATTCGTTTAAAAAAAATGTGTGTTATCAACCTGCAAAAAGATGGTGCTGGTATTCTACTGAAATAGATATAGTTTTTAAAAATACTGACAACAATAATAATAGGTTTTTTTTAAAGATTTTATTTATTTATTTGACAGACAGAGATCACAAGTAGGCAGAGAGGCAGACGGAGAGAGAGAGGGAAGCAGACTCCCTGCCGAGCAGAGAGCCCGATGCGGGACTCGATCCCAGGACCCTGAGATCATGACCTGAGCCAAAGGCAGTGGCTTAACCCACTGAGCCACCCAGGCGCCCCATCAATAATAATAGTTTTTAAAGTCTATCCATTTGTATATTATTTTCAATTTCTAAAAATATTCTCTTACACAATATGTTATATAATCCTAACACTTATCTTTTTTTTTTTAAGATTTTATTTATTTATTTGACAGAGAGAGATGACAAGTAGGCAGAGAGGCAGGCAGAGTAAGAGGGGATAAGCCCGCTCGCCACTGAGCAGAGAGCCCAATGTGGGGCTCGATCCCAGGACCCTGGGATCATGACCTGAGCCAAAGGCAGAGGCTTTAACCCACTGAGCCACCCAGGAGCCCCAATCCCAACACTTATCTTTTGAGGTTGGTATTATCATGATCCCATTATATAGATGTGATAGCTAAGATTCAGAGCATTTAAAAAACTTGCTTGAATTTATACAACCAATATATAAATAGACATGCCTAGACTCAAGCTTGGGTTTTCTCATTCCAAATTCTAATGCTTACCCAAACCTGATTACCTACTACCTGTAAATATATGTCCCACATCATCTTTATCTGTTCATCAGTGAATGGGCTCTTGAGCTGTTTGCATTATTTGGCTAATATAGATAAGGTTGCTATAAATACCAGATTTATCTATAAAAATTATAGAAAAATAAAAAGGCTGAAAAATAAAAACATTCTAACCTGATATATAGGTGGAAAGTAGATATTTCCATCTTTTTTCTACCTTAGATGAAAACACCAGAAGAGAACGAATGGGAGGAAGGAGCACGGGAGCAATGACTTAAAATATATCTACAAATTTTATACTCTTGTCCTCAAGAGTTAGCGCCTAATTCTCATGTCCTTGAGTGTGGGCTAAATTTAATAACTCTCCTCTAATGAATAGAATGATGGGGTATAACTTCAGAAACTAAGTCAGAAGAGTATTAAGTCTTCCTACTTGCTCTTCCTCTTGGATCTGTAACTCTGGCAGAAACCAGCTACCACGTTATGAGAATACTTTGGAATTCCAGGTAGAAGTCCACATGGTAAGGAACTTAGGTCAACAGCCAATAACTAACACTAATTTTCCAGAATCTTGGAAAGAGATCCTCCAGCCCAGTCAAGCCTTCAGATGATTGCAGCCCCAGTCAACATCTTGACTACCATGACATGAAAAACCTTGACCCAGAATTTCTTGGCTAAACTGCCCCCCAATTCCTGACCCACTTAGTTTAACCCCCTAAGTTCAGGGACAGTTGATTACACAACAATATATAACTAATATAAGAACTTTGGCATAAAAAAATATAAATGTAAACCAGGAGGCCGAAGAATATTTAGAAAATCAGAGGGACCAGGTTAGAGTCTAGGGGCCGTGTGTTATACTCATCCCTTAGTGTTTATCTCCTACTTGTTTGTACTAGAAGTTAGTAGGGAATTACACATATTGAAAATCACATGTGAGTCAATTTCATTGGTCACTGGAATAGCTGTTCATCTCATTCCTTTCCAGGTATACATTGCATGCTTGCCCAACAGAAGGTGGTCTCTCTTCACTCTGGAAGCAGAGCTACAGACCAATACTTCCCTTTTACCTTCTCATTTTCTCCAGCACTTCAGTCAGTCATCAGTAGTTGGCATAAGACCTTTGACCTGTTTCCATCTTATTCCAAAGCATACTAGAAATAAATGGCCACACTTTCAAAAAAGTGTCAGATCTTTGGACTAAACTGAAGGAATGGTAAGACTTCCAGAGGTCCTTTGCAGTTATCTAGCCTAATTCATCAGGGGATTAGAATATAAAGAGGAATGATTGCTAATGGGTACAGGGTTTCTTTTTGGGGTGATGAAATATTCTAAAATTGATTTTGGTAATGGTAGCACATTTCTGTAAATATACTAAAAACATTGAATTGTACACTTCAGATGTGTGAATTGTATGGTATTTAAATTATCTCAGTAAAGGTGTTATCTTAAAAAGAAGGGTGGGAAAAAATAAAAAGAAGGGTGGGACAGAGTTAAGAAGATACAACCTTGACTTCTGAGTGATCAAAACCCAACTCTGACTTTGCGTGACATCAGTATTGATCCTTCTTCAGTTATTAGGAGTCATGGTTTTGAAAATATAACCTTAATTACTACAAAATAATGATCCACCAAAATTAATTTATAACCCTTAGAAACAAATGCTTAGATATCTGAATCTTTATGCACTGTTGAGCAAAGGAAGAAATTAACATTCATTCAGTGTCTGCTACTTGTCGGGCATTTCGACATATATCATTCATTTGACTCTTGTACAATTCTGTAAGATGGGTATCACTATTCTTGCTTTAAAGGTAACAAAGCGAGTGATAGAGTCTAGATTTAAACCGAAGTTGTCCTTGGGGCACCTGGGTGGTTCAGTAGTTAAGTGTCTGCCTTTGGCTCAGGTGTTCATCCTGGGGTCCTGGGATCAAGCCCTGCCTCGGGCTCTCTGCTCGTGGGCAGCTTGCTTCTCCCTCTCCCTCTGCTCCTCCTGCTTATGTCCTCTCACCTCTCTGTCAAATAAATAAATAAAATCTTAAAAAAACAACCTAAGTTGTCCAATTATAGATTTAATGTCCCTTCCATACTATCACAAAGGTACCGTACAAATTGTTTAGCTGTCATATTTGGGTACCTTAAACAATCTTGTTAATTGTCTTTTTGTGTATATATTATCTCTCCTTCAGAGATTTTAAGCATCTTATTGGCAGAAATCATTTTTTATAATTTTTTTTAATTTTTATTTCTTTTCAGTGTAATAGTATTCATTGTTTTTGCACCACATCCAGTGTTTTTATAACTTTCATATCACCTTTTATTCCAAACAACTGGTCTGGTGCTAAGATCATGTAAATATTTATGAGGATGAAAATGCTAAACCTGGGATGATAAGAGTAATTTGTGGGTGATAATTAATTCAAGATATTTGGATTAATACTATAAACTTATGTATCATATATGCCACTACAACCCTCACGATCTGCAATATTATGCAATAAAAATAACAACATTGGATTGAGGTAGACCACTCAAAACCTATGCAATTCTATGGCCAAAATGCTATCAAGAAAATAATTGGTACTTCACAAGAAACTTTGGACAGCCTAGTCAGGCAGCTCAATATGTTTAGAAGCTACTTTAGAAAATAGTAAATATGCCAAAAAGCAGTAGAATAAAAATACTGGTGTGAAGGCAGTGTAGAATTGCTTTAAACTAATAGGGTTGCCATTTCTCTGAGATGGAGAAAGACCCCCTAAAGAGGAAACCTTTGAAGGGCATATCAGTGGCTTAAAAAATGACACTTATCCTCAGTTGATCATTAGTATCAGAATTAGGGGTGGCAGTTTGGTATCCACTGAGTCAAAACTGGAATTTATTCCATAAGGTGTTGTCTTTGTTTACCAAATATTATCTAAGTTTGCAATAACTTTACCACATTCCTCCTTCCTCCCAGCACTGCCAAACTCCCTTCCCTCAAAAACCTACCAGTTGAGGTCACATGATTTGGGTTGTTGATGAATTGATTCTTGGTCAGGATATGGAATTTTATTGTTAGCTCAAGGGAACTCATACCTAGTACTTGATTATTAGGCTGAAGTCCATTTTAAATAAAATTTCCATGTGTCACCTTAATGGAACTTGCACATATACATCTTTCATGCCAATTTTAGTTTTTTGCAAAATAGATTTTTTTCAGATATTAAAATAATTAACACTTATTGAGTAATTATGTTCAAGGCACTGTTCTAAGTATTTCACATGTATTCACTCTTTAATCTTCATAATGACCATTGAGATGGAAACTATTATAACTCTCATTTTATAGATAAGGAAATTGAGGCACAGAAAGATCAAATAACTTGCCTAAAGTAACTTACCTTGAGCCGAAGCAGATTGGCTCCTGGGTTCCTATTTATAACCAGTAAATCACCTACTATCTGAGATGATGTCATGTGATATTCCTGGATCTGATCTGATACAAATATTGGCCACTTTGTAAGTCATTAGAATCTTATTTATAATTCACTGAGCAGGGTCATCTAAAGTACTTCTACAGGGTTTATCTATCAGAAAATGAGGGATCAACTTTTTAGTTAATTCTTATATTTGGGATAGTTAATTATTTTATTATTATGGAACACATTGTTGAATCCTCTTTAAAGTGCTTATTATATATGACCACTGGTGCTAATCAATTGCTGGATGCACCTTCTGCTTGGCTATCCTCTATTACCAAAGGGATTGATTAGCCCATTCAGTTCTGACTCGGTACCTATTTTTTTTCTGGAAGCATTTGGCTCACTTAGAGTTCTCTCTCTATATATCTTGCTTATACAGATAGAAAAAAAAAGTATCTGTCTATATTTTACAGACACATACTTATGGAATTAACAAAATGCACCAGTGTATTAATGTCCCCAATTTATATTGAAATCACTAAAACTTATGTATCTATTATATTCATTCTTTCATATTAAAAATACTATTTGCACATAGTATGTTAACCTTTATTTTTTCAATATCATTACCGAGTTCATGGGCTTTTTATACTCAACTTGTTCTATTTAGCAAAATCATAATAATAAAGATTCTGGCTCAAATTGTTACAACTTGGTGGCTGGAAATCCCTTTACGGTGGCTCTTTGTCCTTAAATACTGCCCCTGGAATTCTTAAAATTATCTTTATTGTCTAATAATAATAGACAAATAAAAATAGATTTTAAAACATTTTTTAAATACTCTCTACAGAATCTTACTGTTTTTTTCCTAGAATAACTTTAGGGATAAAAATCTGGGCTGCTAGGATTGCACACGACTTTGGGTGGTAGGCAAAAATGCTGCCAATACTATTGGTGCTTGATCACTTTTAGCACAGAGATGGAGAATTATATTTCTTTATAAGTTTATGAGTTCATACTGATTTTTTCCAACTCAACATTATATGGCTTCACATAGTACTTCTCTGATTTTATAAAGTTTCAACAACCACTGAGGCTTTCAACTATGCCTTCATGATCTGTAGACCTCAGCTACCTTGATTCCCTTGTTCGTAAAATTGGTGAAAATTCAAAAGATTTTTGGAATGAAACAACACAGGTAAAGTGCCCAAAATGTTTGGTACACATCCATTGTTGGCTGTAGCTACAGATACAAAATTCGGGACGATTTTCTCTTCCTTGGTAACATCCCTTCCTTCCCCTGATCCACAGGGTGTACTGCAAGCCACCATATCAGTAGAACTCAGCCTTAATCCTGAACTATAGTTGTTTGATCTGGGACTGGTATTCTGAGGAACTCTAGATGAAATTCCTGCTCATAAGCCTTAATTATTATTTTCTTTTCTCCTGGGAAATAATTGGAATTAGTAGATTATGAATATTCTTTTTTCATCAAAGTCAGTCATTTTAAGATATGTGTGCACACTCTCCTAAGGATAACAGACGCATGTATCTGCCTTGGCTTTTATGAGGTATCCTTATCTAATTCAGTCATGACAGAGAGATGAGACAGTATCTTGGAGGATAAAAACTACCTTGTTTTGTGAATTGGGGATGTGAAGGCAATTTTTTAAAGAGAAGGGTCATTGTGTGACAGCAGGCAACCCCAAAGTGTCTAATGCTAACTTACAAAAGGAATTTTAAAAAATCTCTGAGAGAAATTACTGATATTCTAGTATAGTCTAGTAAAACTTTCTGTGAGGGTACAACTTCCTTTTATCTGTACTGTTCAATATAGTAGCCTCTAGCCATCCATTGCTTTTCAGTACTTGAAATGTCACTAG
Organism: Mellivora capensis; assembly: GCA_004024625.1. Lineage (NCBI taxonomy): Eukaryota > Metazoa > Chordata > Mammalia > Carnivora > Mustelidae > Mellivora > Mellivora capensis. The sequence continues at coordinate 48,273 of PISX010013708.1, read as the reverse complement.
TGCAACCAAAGAAACAGAGGAAGTAAAGTTAATTTTATATAATAATAACATACAATATATACAATATAATTATATGTAGCTAGCACATATTATATTGGACAACAGAATTTTAGAAGTGTCGGTGAAACTGTGTATCATACTTATTTAAAGCTTCAGAATTTGGAATCAATCCTGGGTACAAATTTGGTCTGTGCTATTGATCATCTGAGTGAATTTAAGAACATTATTTTACTTATCTAAGCCTCAGCTTGTTTTCAACAGAAAAGTAGATATAATAACCCCTATTTTATATAGAATAGTGCCACTCAAAAAGTGTGGCCTGCATATCGGTGCCAATCAGTGAACTATTTGTTACAGGTCAGAAGTTAAGAGTGAGCCGTGGAAACTTCTATAAAAAATGGACAGTCAATTTATGTCTTTTGGCTCTGATAAAATTTCATATGACACATCAGATTTTCATTTTTCTAGGTATTTGTTTTTGTTGTATCTTACAAAAGTATCAGTGTGCAACAGATTACAAATAAAAGAAAGATGACCCTTTACCACAGATGATTTGAGAAGTACTATCAGAGATTCACTGGGAAGATGGACCTAAAAGGCACAGAATGATGTCTGTTTTGTCACATGTAATTGAGGAATGGCTATTATGAGTGTTGGTCTTATAATTTCTCAATCTCTAAGGTAATAAAAACAATTCCTCCTTTGAACTGCTCAGAATATAATCCATAAGGCACAACAAATTAGAGGCAGTACGAGTTAATAGCAATATATTTCACTCAAATGATTGTACTTTTGACTAAAGAATGTGTTGTTAATAACGTATGTAGGCAATGAGATTTGTTAGTCCAAGTGAATAATGAACAGTATGTATTTTAGTGAGAAAAATAGATTATTATAAGTAAAGTGGAGCAGAGAGGATTTTTAAGGCAATGAAAACAAATTGTATGATACTATAATGATGGTTGAATGTCACAGATTTGTCTAAACCCATAAAATGTACAATACTGATGGAAAGGAGAAAAGGGTTGAGGGAAATTGGGGGGCAGATGAACCATGAGGGACTATGGACTCTGAAAAACAACCTGAGGGTTTTGAAGGGACGGGGGGTGGGAGGTTGGGGGAGCCAGGTGGTGGGTATTATGGAGGGCACGCATTGCATGGAGCACTGGGTGTGGTGTAAAACTATGAATTCTGTTACGCTGAAAAGAAATGAAATTTTAAAAATGGGAAAAAATGTACAATACTAAGAATGAACCCTAATGTAAACTATGGATTTGGGGTGGGTATGATGTATCAATGCAGCTTCATTAATTGTAATAAATGTACTACTCTGGTGGAGGATGTTGACAATGGGGGAGGCTGTACATGTGTGAGGCAGGAGGTATACGGGAAGTCTCTGTATCTTTGTCTTATTTTTGTGGTGAACCTAAAACTTTTCTAAAAAAAAAAAAAAGTATTAAAAAAAAGAAAAATAAATGATAGAAAATTTCTGCCTTAATGTAGAAACCAAAGATTGTTAGCCTTTGCTGCATTTGGGACCTATATGGTTATTTGGTGATATGGTTTAAGAAAAAGGTATATATTACATAAGAATATAATTTTTACTCTAAGAAAATAAGACAGGATTTATTACTGGGAACCCCAAAGACCGATCATCATTAATTTTTTTTACTGGGTTTTATTAAATAAATGTATGCAGCTATTTTATGTTGAAAAGCCTTTGAATGTTAAATATCACAGCAAATAATCAATATGTATTTTTTTAAGTTTTTATTTAAATCCAGTTAACATAGAATGTCATATTAGTTTCAGGTATACAATATAGTGAATCAGCACTTTCATACAACATCTGGAGCTCATCACAAGTGCCCTCCTTATTGCCTATCACCTGTTTAACCCATCCCCCCACCCACCTCCCTTCTAGTAACAATCAGTTTGTTCTCTATAGTTAAAAATATGTTTATTGGTTTGCCTCTTTCTCTCTATTTTTCTGCTTGCTCATTTGTTTTGTTTCTTACATTCCACATGCAATCGAAAGTATACGGTATTTGTCTTTCTCTGACGCATTTTGCTTAGCATAATACTCTCTAGCTCTATCCACATCCTTGTAAATGGCAAGATTTCATTCTTTTTCATGGCTGAGTAATGTTCCATTATGGATATGAATGTAAATGTTCCATTACATGTATATATGTGTACATCCTACCTCTTCTTTATCCATTCCTCAGTTGATGGGCATTTGGGGTAGTTTCATAATTTGGCTATTGTTGGTAATGCTGCTGTAAATATCAGGGTGCATGTACTCCTTCAAATCAGTGTTTTTGTATCCTTTGGGTAAATACCTAGTGGTTTCGTTGCTGGATCATAGGGTAGTTCTATTTTTAACAGTCTGAGGAAACTCAATGCAGTTTCCAGAGCGGCTCCACCAGTTTGCATTCCCATCAAAATTGCAAGAGTGTTCCTTTTTCTCCACATCCTCGCCAATGCCTGTTGTTTTTTCCTGTGTTGGTAATTTTAGCCATTCTGACTGGTGTGAGGTGATATCTCACTGTAGTTTTGACTTGTATCTCCCTGATGATGAGTGATGTTGAGCATCTTTTCATGTGTCCATTAACCATCTAGGTGTCTTCTTTGAGAAAAGAAAAGAAAATGTCTATTTGTGTCTTCTGCCCATTTTTTAACTGGATTATTTGTTTTTGGGGTGTAGAGTTTTATATGTTCTTTATATATTTTGGATACCAACCCTTTATCAGATATACCATTTGCAAATATATTCTCCCAGTCCATATAGGTTATCTTTTAGTTCTGTTGATTGTTTCCTTTGCTGTGCAGAAGCTTTTTATTTTGATGGAGTCAGTGGTTCATTTTTACTTTTGTTTTCCTTGCCTCAGTAGACATATCTAGAAAGAAGTTGCCAGCTGATGTCAAAGAGGTTGTTACCTATGTAGGATTTTGTTGGTTTCAGGTCTCACAGTTAGGTCTTTCATCCACTTTGAATTTTTTTTGTATATGGAGGAAGAGGGTGGTCCAATTTCATTCTTTTGCATATTGCTGTCCAGTTTTCCCAAAACCATTTGTCAAAGAGAATGTCTTTTTTCATTGGATTCTTTCCTGCTTTGTTGAAGATTAGTTGACCATATAGTTGTGGGTCTATTTCTGGGTTTTTGATTCTGTTCCATTGACCTATGTGTCTGTTTTTGTGCCAGTACATTCTGTTTTGATCACTGCAGCTTGATAATACAACTTGGTAATTGTGAAGCCTGCAGCTTTGCTATTCTTTCTCAGTGTTGTTTTGGCTATTTGGGGCCCTTTGTGGTTCCATACAGATTTTAGGATCGTTTGTTCTAGCTCTATGAAAAATGCTGTTGGTATTTTGATAGGGATTCCATTAAATGTGTAGATTGCTTTGGGTGGTATAGACATTTTAACAATATATGTTCTTCCCATCCATGAAGATGGAATGTCTTTCTGTTTCTTTGTGTCATCTTCAATTTCTTTCCTCAGTGTATTATAGTTTTTGGAGCAGACGTCTTTTACCTGTTTGGTTGGGTTTATTCCTAGCTGTCTTGTGATTTTCGATGCAATTGTAAATGGGATTGATTGGTTCCTTGATTTCTCTTTCTGCTGCTTCATTATTGGTGTATAGAAATGCAGCAGTTTTCTGTACATTGAGTTTGTATCCTGAGACTTTACTTAATGCCTGTATCAGTTCTAGCAGTTTTTGGGTGGAGTCTTTTGAGTGTTCTGTGTAGAGTATCATGTCTTCTGCCAATATGGAAAGTTTTACTTCTTCCTTGCTGATTTTGGATGCCTTTTACTTCTTTTTGTGGTCTGATTGCTGAGGCGAAGACTTCCAGTACTATGTTAAATAACTGGTGAAATTGGACATCCCTGTCTTGTTCTTTTTTTTTTTTAAGCTTTTTTTTTTTTAACATTTTATTTATTTGACAGAGAAAGATCACGAGTAGGCAGAGAGGCAGGCAGGGAGAGAGAGAAGGAAGCAGGCTCCCTGCCTAGCAGAGAGTCCTGATGTGGGACTTGATCCCAGGACCCTGAGATCATGACCTGAGCTGAAGGCAGAGGCTTAACCCACTGAGCCACCCAGGCGCCCCGCCCCTGTCTTGTTCTTGACGGTAGAGGGAAAACTCTTCAGTTTTTCCCCATTGAGAATATTAACTATGGGTTTTTTTATATATGATCTTTATAGTTTTTATTATTATGGATTTGTTATCTCTAAGCCCACTTCATTGAGGGTTTTTATCATGAATGGATGTTATACTTTGTCGAATGATTTTTCTGCATCTCTTGAGAGGATCATATGGCTCTTATCCTTTCTTTATTAATCTGGTGTATCACATTGATTGAATCATTGTTCAACCCAGGAGTAAATCCCACTTGATCGTGGTGAATGATTTTTTTAATGTATTTTTGGATTCAGGTTGCTAGTATCGTACTGAGAATTTTTGCATCCATGTTCATCAGGGATATTGACCTGTAGTTCTCTTTTTTAGTGAAGTCTTTATCTAGTTTTGGTATCAGCTGCATTGAATGAATTTGGAATTTTTCCTTCCATTTCTATTTTTTGGAGTAGTTTGAAAAGAATAGTATATATTTAATTTTTTTGCCCACATTCAGATAATGTGTATATGGAATATTAATTTTTAATAAGCAAATGTGTTGTGATACCAATAAAAAAGATTATTGTAATTATGTGACAAAATGAAGCTGTGAATATATCATATTATGTTTTGTTTAAAATTAGTCTGAATATGTTTCTTCTTTTCCTTCTGCTTCTCATTCTCCTCTCCCTCCTCTTCCTTTTTAAATGATCCATGGTTATTTAAGAACTAATTAGAAAAGCTTTAAGAACTAAGAGAATTGTCCTGTATTTTACATGTGTGTGTGTGTGCATGCACATGGGCACCCATGCTCATGCAAAAAGGTTGTTTAAAAAGTTTAACAAATATTTTTAAAAAGATGTTATCTATATCTATCTGTCTATCTATCTGTCTATCTAGGTATGAAGGCAAAAGGAAAGAATGACTTTCAGGTAGACCCTGCACTGAACTTGGAGCCCAACAGGGGGTTTGATCTTATGACCCTGGGATCATGACCTGAGCTGAAATCCAGAGGCCGATGCTTGACCAACTGAGCCACCAAGATGACCCTAACAAATATTTCAATTGGTAAATCACATTTGTTAGTAATTTTTCTAATTTCCTACTTCCTGAGATGAAACATTAAAACTATATTGCCTTTTATTTTACATGTTATAAGTATATACATGCAACAGTGAAAAGTCTCCCCAAAACATAAAAATAAGGGAAATAGTTATTCGAATTAAAATTAGGAATGATCACAGCATAATGTATAGACTTGTTGAATCACTTTGTTCTATACTGAAACTAGTGTAACATTGTATGTCATCTGTATTTTAATAAAAATAAGCAAACAAATAATATCTTATTAAAAGATACAATGAAATATAATTATATAAGTTAGAAAACATTGAAATAATCACATAACATATATGAGTAGAGGTGTACAAAGTCATCTAAAGAAATACAATGGCTTCCTGGATCAGGGAATATTTGTTTGTCTGTGTGTATGTTTCTCTATTGAAGTATAGTTGACACACAATGTTATATTAGTTTCGGGTGTACAATATAGTGATTTGACAGCTCTAAACTTTATGCTATGCTACAGATGTAGCTACCATCTATCACTGTACAAGGCTATTACAATACCATTGACTCTATTCCCTGCTATACCTTTCATCCTGGTGATTTATTCATTCCATAATTAGAAGCCTGTGTCTCCCACTCCCCTTCACCCATTTTGCATATACCGTTGCCCAATCCCTTCTCACAACCACCAGTTTGTTCTCTGGTATTAGTGGGTCTGTTTCTGTCTTTTTGTTTGCTCATTTGTTTTGTTTTTTAGGTTCCACATATAAGTGAAATAATACAGTATTTGTCTTTCTCTGTCTATCTTATTGCACTTAATACGCTCTCAGTTCATTCATGTTGTTGCAAATGGCACTCTTTTATGGCTGAATAATATCCCTGTGGGATATTATATATATAATATCCCTGTGGGTATCACATCTTTATCCATTCATTTATTGATGGGCAGATGGTGACTTCTATATCTTAGCTATTATAAATAATACTGCAATAAATGTAAGGGTACACATTTCTTTTTGAATTAATGTTTTTTTTTCATCGAATAAAGAGTAGTGGAATTACTGGATTGTAGATATTTACTTTTTTAAGTTTTTGAGGGATCTCCATCTTATTTTCTACATGGCTGTACCTATTTACATTCCCACCAATATAACACATGGATTTCTTTTTTTCCACATCCTCACCAAAGCTTGTTATTTCTTATCTTTTTGATACTAGCCATCCTGACAGTATAAGATAGTATCTCATTGTGGCTTTGACTTACATTTTCCTGATGATTAGTAATGTTTAGCATGTTTTCATGTCCCTGTTGGCCATCTGTATGTCTTCTTTGGAAATATGTCTAATTTGGTTCTCTGCCCATTTTTTTTAAAGATTTTATTTATTTATTTGACAGACAGAGATTACAAGTAGGCAAGAGAGGCAGGCAGGGAGAGAGAGAGGAGGAAGCAGGCTCTCTGAGGAGCAGAGAGCCCGATGTGGGGCTCGATCCCAGGACCCTGGGATCATGACCTGAGCCGAAAGCAGAGGCTTTAACCCACTGAGCCACCCAGGCGCCCCTCTCTGCCCATTTTTTAATCAGATTTTTTTGTTTGTTTTGAGTTGTATAAATTCTTATATGTTTTGGACATTAACACCTTATTGGCTATATCACTTGCAAATATCTTCTCCCATTCAGTAGGCTGCCTTTTGTTTTGTCAATGTTTTCCTTCACTGTACAAAAGCTCTTTATTCTGGTGTATCCCCAATAGTTTAATTTTGTTTTTACTTTCCTTGCCTTAGGAGATATATTTAGAAATATGTTGCTAAGGCCATGTCAAAGATATTACTTCCTGTGTTTTCTTCTAGTCTTATGGTTTGATTTCCCATAGAATGTTTTAATATATCTGCAGCTTTTTTTTTTAAAGCAACAAGTAGATGCACATGAAATTGGGGGATGGAAGTGTTAGTCATTCAGGAATGCAAAGAAAAATGAGTCATAGAAGCACAAGTTGGCCCTGACCATCAAAGCGTGATGTACTGGTGAGGAATGGATTATTATTCCTCCTGTCTTGTGAATCTCCATCTGCCTCAGACAGAATTTTGTTCTTGTGGAAGAGTGCACATCAGACTATCAAAATGCAATGCTATTAAACATTAGAATCAAATACTTGACTCCTCTTATTCTGATTCCGTGCTCACCAAGCAGCCTTCTGCTTATTTGGCTTTGTATGCAGTTTGTCTACGGGGTGGGGGGGGTGTGCTGATGTATACTTCTAGTACACTCAATCATTACTTTTAGATTGGATGCTATGTTAGTCTCTTATTCTTGGCTATCTCAAGCCCATACCTGGAAAATGAACTCACTCTCAGGGAGCTGACAAAATTAGATTTCTTTACTTGCCACACTGATGACAAGCTCACAGACTACGGTGAAACCATCATCCTAAGTGCCGCTAAAGAAAGCTCTTGACTGTCAGCCAACATTCTACAAACAATAGTTCTTTGCATTCCCTGGGGCAAATGTTCCTAATAGTCAAGGAATGATAGTTGGCTTAGTTTTTAGCAATAGGGGTCCTCAATAATTATATGATTGCTTGACTTATTTTTCTACTCTTGAAACGTGGTGTTTAGAGGCAGTACATAGGAGAAGTATCTAACCCAGATATAGGTTTTGGGAAGCTGCAAAGGTAGAATGTGAGGATAAGAGTTCCCTGAGTGCTGGAATTAGAAAGTCTGAGTAATGGAAATAAATAGAGAGGGTACAGTTGAAGTAAAGATGGTATCCGTATGATACCATACTTACAATACCAGTTTCACATACTGTTTTACCCTGCTCAACATGTTTTAAACTCAATTCTTCACACCAGTATCTCTCTTTTCTTCTGTTGATGAGAAGAAGGACATGCTAAGGAGGAAAGATTCTAAGAAGCATCTTAAAATCAGGCAAATTTCCTTCTGTTCCTTGGAGGAAGAGTGTTGTAAAATTAATAATGGTATCTAGAAAACTGATAAACAGGAGAGGAAAAGTTCAAGGAAGCAAACCCAAGGAAGTAAAAGGAAGTTTTATTCTTTTATTAAGGTAGAAATGCATTGATGTTTAATACAGGATTCGGAGCTGTTAGTAAATCACAGTCTATAGTTAGCAGCACATGGACTTTAAGGAAAATGAAGGAAAAGAACAGACTGAGAAGAAAATACAGGTAACAATGAAATTTTAATTAGATTCCATAAATGCAAGTGTTAAGTATCAATGCATCATACCTACCATATAATGTAATAATGTCTACTATATTTATTAAGTTTGAATTTATAGATATACAAAGCAATTTTTAGAAACTTAACATGTAAAGCTAAGTGTTTGTACAAGCCAAGGAACACTTGCTGTGTGTTTATTCTAAACAACAAAAGCAAGACCCAGTTTAAGTGACAGGTGATGTTGAAACCAAACTTTGCAATAGGAATGGCAGAAGAGAACTTCATTCCAGGTTATGATTTCTAATCTACACTATGAGGTGGTAAGATTTATGATTTCACCTAGATACTGATTATAAAATAGGGTTCATGTTAAAAGTAAAATTATTAAATACCTCAAGAATGTTAAATAAACCAGCCCATCATTCATTAACTAGTCAATTCCTATAGCAAATATTTATTGAGGATCCATTGGTGCCAGGCATGGGGTGGGGGCTGGAGATGTTATTATGAATACAACTTAGTCTCTATACTTTTAGATTTGTATTCGAATGGGAGATACAGACAATGAAGTCAGCAGTTACACTTGGTAAAGATAAATGTAAGTAGTGGTAAAAGTGTTGAATTCCCTGACAGTACATAGGAAAAGTATATAACCCGGATATAGATAAGGTGCCAGTGAAGTACTGACAGCTAACTTGAGGTTTAAGGACAAGAGGGAAGAGTGTGGGTGATCTTTTGAGGAAAATTGTTCAGGATGAACAGACTGTTGTGTACAACCTGGAAGTGCCGAGTTTAGAGACGTAAACAGAGCCAATGAACCCATGATGGTGCTTATAATCCACGCTCAATTCTTTGGACTTTATCTAGAGGGCTATTAAAGTTTTTAAAAATATTTATTATAAATATTTGATGCACACACAAAACAAAGTAATATAAAAAACCTGTATAAAACACCAATGAACTTAAGAAATGAAACATAAATACCCTTTTAAAAATGGGGAAAAAACCTAAAAGCAAAAATTAAAAATGCATGCTTAATACAAAAATAGCTATAACAGAATTTCCTTATGGATACTTAACTGAAGGCACTTTTTTACTTCATGCTTCAAAGAAGCCACTATACCGAATTTGGTGTTATTATCCTGATTCTTTTGGATTTGTACTTTATTACATATTTAACTCTAAATAACACAAACAAATGAGAGGTAAGTTTGCCAGATAAAATACAAGACAACCAGTTAAATTTGAGTTTCAGATAAAAATAATCTTTTAGTATATGTTTCACATATTGACATTTGCAATACTTGTAATATTGTCCCGCACAATATTTGGGACATACTTATAACAAAAATTGTTTATCTGAAATTCAAATTTAACTGGATGTCCTGTAATTTTAATTATAAATCTGGCAATCCAAGGATTGAATGGATGCAGGTTTCTGCATATGCACTCATGAGTGGGAAATGAGAGCCAGAGATACAAGTTTGGAGGCAATTTTAAGTGATAGTGGCCTGAACCTAAGGATGGCGACTGTAAAATTGAGAGAAATGGTTCAGTTTCAGAGCTATGTGAAATGGTTCAATTTTAGAGCTATTAGAAACGTCAAGATTTAGTAACTGGTTGAATGTGGGGCTGAGGGAGAGGGAGGAATTAAAGGTAATAGAATTGATATACAGGTTTGGTCAGTGGAACTGCTGATGGAAATAAGCTCTATATTGGACATGTTGAGTTGGATGTTCTCTTGAGGAATATTTAGGTTAATTGATACAGTATGTAGTTGGATGTATTCTAGGCAGTAAAATAGAACCAGGAAGCCATGGACACAAATACTGACCCATATCCATCTATTCCATTTAATCACTTTACATATCTATTTATTTTATTTTAACCTCTTCCACTGACAAACCCACTCCTATCCCTGTTCTGTCTCTTGTTCCAAGCCTTTGTTGGTGATCTAAAAATAATTTCACTTATAAATGTTGCAATGTATCTTTTCATATTCATCTCATAATGAGTTATTTTCTCATTATGCTCTTGGCATCTTTCCTCCTTCTTCCCTGCATAAGTCTGTGTGTTTAATCTGTCTCAGAGGAACTCCTTCCTCCCTTCTGGAACTTCCACAGCTATTGGGTCTGGTTTCCTTGGCAACCTCTGCATCTCTGATTTTTTTTTTCTGATTATTTAAGGGAAATCTGAGTAAATCACTAATAGTTGCTGATCAGAAAGAGTAGGAAAAAAAGGAAAGTGCCCAACATTGCCTCGGAGGAAGGAAGTGGGAAGATTTAGAGGAAACAGGAAAATATTGAGATCTAGAGAGATGGATGTAAAATGTGTGAGGAAGATATTGATCTACATGGCTTGTTATTTTCATTTTCAGTGCACTGTTAGGAATGTTGTAGGGGGATGCTCAAGATGACAACCTCATTAGCCAGACAGCTGTATCAACCATCCAACCAAAATTCTCCTAGACCTAGCTCAAGCAATATGGAGTGTAAGAAATCATATTTTAGATTATTGTGAAAATATGGAATACAAGCCTTCAAAGAAGGAGGGGGAAAAAAAGATGTAAACCAAACATGCTTCAATGTTTACATTAGAAATATATTAGTACACAAAGTTGGGAGACCGAGTTAGATTAGTGAACTACCAATCTTAGTTGTAGGTCTGCTGATGCATTTATAAAATATAACCAGTGAGATTTTATTATTGCATACAGGGCTTCTGTATTTCATACTTTGATGTGATTGCTTTTATTAAATGAAGACACCATGATGGGGATTAGGTGCTTTGTCTAAAGCTAACAGAGATATATAGATACATATATTTCCGCTAAAATTCAGAAATATTCATTCTGGGAATCAGGCTTAATCCTCTAGTCATTGTTGGGTGTCAGTGAATTGACCAGTATTTGGATTCTTAGCCACACCGGGAGGGAAATGAAAAAGAGGTAGTCTGTAGGATCAGAGTATTACCTAGTAAACTGGATAGTTGAGTTACAAATTCAAATTGTTGGATTGAATTCTATCTTGGTAACATTTGAACAAAAAATAAATTTGTTGTTGAAGTTATTCACTCATTTCATATTGATATTATTGATCACCACAATGTATTTCATCTTTAGTCCAAGACACTCTGACAAGAGGCAAGTTTTTTTTTTCTTTCTCCAAGTAAAATCTCCCTTTAAGTCTGAGTGTAGTTCTTTTGCTGATTGCTCGTCTTTGTCTCCTTATTATCTTTCCCACCTATTTCCCATTATGAAATAGTTTCTGCAGTTTGGGAATGTTTATCCCCAACGTGCTGGATTCAGAGATGAGTGCTGATTGGGCAAAACTAATCAGGGTAACCACCCCCCCTGGAGGGATTTGTTTAGGTAACCCAGGCCTGAGCCAATCAACACTTTCCTGGATGGGGGGGGGGGGGTGGTTGGATAGGATCCTTTTATGAAGGTCAAGGGCCAGACATCTGTGGTTGTGGGCCCTCCCTTCAGATCTGAAGGAGGGAGTACCTGGTTCCTGTGACTGCGGGCAGGCATCTTGTTCCTTGAGAGAAGCTGGCCTTTGGAGGATAGTCAGGAAGAGGCACACTGAGAGTCACCCAGAAACTGACAGGTGGTTTAGACCAGGCCATTCTTGAAGACTTATCTCTGCCCCTTTCTTCTTTTTTTTTTTCCTCTGTCCCTTTCTGTTATGTAAGTCAATAAATGCATTTAATTTAAGCCAGCTTCAATTTACTGTTTTTTATTCAATTTTTCAATAATATTCAATATTTTGAATATATTGAAAATAAATATATTGAAAATAAATATATTCACTATATTGAAAATAAATTTTCAATAATATTCAATATTCAATATTCAATAATAATATGAATAAATTCAAAATTTATTCAATTTACTGAATTTACTGTTATTTGTAAAAGAAAAAAAAAACAAAAACAAACCCAAAATGAAATATTTACTCTTGGGTTTCATGTAAGAATCCAAGAGAGTAGTAGTCAACTTCAGTGTTGTCAGGTTGGGATTATTTATTTATTTAGCATCTCATCACTTAGTGTACAATTGTCTTGGTACACTGTAGATACTTTGGGGTTTTATATTCTAATGGACTGATTAATTCAACAGCTGTTTATTATTAATATTAAACATTCACTATTTAACGATCTGAAAGGCACTGTGCATACAACAGTTTTAGTACTTGGAGTTTTAGTACTTGGAGAGCTCAGAGGACTGGCTGAGGAAGCAAACCAGATATACCAGAGAGGCATGCAGAAGTTAAAATGGAAAATCAGAAAGAAGGCAAAGAAAGGACTCCTAATCCAGAATATTGTAAGGAAAGAAGGGGGGGAAGGTGTCATTAAAGACTCCTAAGAAGGATTTACTTAAAAAAATTTTTTTATTATTGAAGTGTAGATAACGTGCAATGTTATAATAACTTCAGGTGTACAACCTAGTGATTCAATAGTTCTATACATTACTGAGTGCTCACTGTAATAAGTGTAGTAACCATTTGTCATATGTTATTGTAAATGTTTTTGACTATATTCCCATTCTGTACTTTCCATCTCTGTGACTTATTTATTTTGTAACTAGAAGTTTGTACTAACTTTTCTTTTCATGCTGTGGACCTCTTTGGCAGTATGGTGAAGCTTAGGTGTAAATGATATTTTGAGATATTGGTAGTAATTGTAATGTGACACAGAAATATCTGTGCTTTCTTGTGATTGCAAAGGCACAAATACTGCTAATATTTTCATGGTTTGTTACCTACATTCATAATAGAAAGACATGCTAAATTTTATTTCAAACTAAAGTTTGACGTAATTTTCTGGACCCCTGGATACTACGCCAAGTTTAAAATACAACAACAACAACAACAACAACAACAACAAATCTTGTGCTAAGGAGAATTTTGAAAAGCTTTTGAAAGGCTGAAGGAGGTATCTAGGTGAATGAAATCACAAAGGGTTTGGGACATATGGAACATCGTGTGCACAGGCATGGAAACATGAGAGAAGATGAGGGACTGTCAGCAGATTGTTTTGGTTAGAATGAGGAATGAGTTTGGCAACGTGGTAGGAGGCAAAGCTGGAAAGTTTGGCAGAGTCTCCTATCTTTGGAATGTAGGTTGATTATATATTATGGTGATTAAATGTGATCCTGTCTTTACTGTGTTTGAAATCCTTTACAGACTCTCCACTGCCCAGCATATATAGTCATATAGTCCGAATGTCTTACAGTTGTTCTTTGTAATCCAGCCCCAGCTTTCCTTTCTAGTCTTATTTGCCACCATTTTTCCTGTCACATACTATGCTTCAGTGATTGTCAAATATAATGCTGTGTATATACATACTATTCTCTTTTTTTAAGATTTTATTTATTTATATGACAGAAAGAGATCACAAGTAGGTAGAGAGAGAGAGGAGGAAGCAGGCTCCCTGCTGAGCAGAGAGCCCGATGCGGCACTTGATCGGAGGACCCTGAGATCATGACCTGAGCCGAAGGCAGAGGCTTAACCCACTGAGCCACCCAGGCGCCCCTATACATACTATTCTTTTTACTTCTACTCATAACTGGATGATCACTTCCTGGTGCCTCAGTTGCCTCATCTGTAAAATGGGGACAGTAAGTACCCCCTAGAGTTGTTGTGAGGTTAAATAACATAGTTATTGAAACTTGCTTGAAACAATGCCCAACACGTTACAAGCTCTCAGTAAGTGATAGTTTTATTATTATTGTAATTATTATTGCTACCTTTCCCCCTCTGTGTCCAATCAACCAACTTCATACATTCTTTCAATTCAGACAATTACCTCCTTCAGAAAGACTTCTTGATCAACTGACTTTCATTTCCTCCCGAAAGAATTAATAACTTCCTCTTTTGTATCATGTCAGGATCTTATATAATTTCAATTCTTGTATTTTTCACACTGTATTGTAATCTTATATTCCTATATCATTTTTTACTGATTATACTGTTAAACCCTTAAAAATGAGGGTCAAATAACATTGATGTCTGCAATGTTTGATTTTACTAGGGAAACACTTAGGAGTTTTCACATCTATCTGTAGTTGGCAGCCACTAATGAGATACTTTTAAATTCTGGATGCAGTGATAAGATACTTCTCAGATATAATGGTTGACTATTTGGTGCAGGTTTTAATAATAACAGGGTACTGAACACCAGTCTTTTTATACATATCCTTTGTATGTTAGTGTTTTATTCTAGACTGGACCTGAATTTTTCACACTGCACATTCTTTCTTGGGGAACTCAAAGATTTCTGTGGTATCAATTATTGTGTAATGATAACTCCTAAATTTTAATCCTGATCCATGCCTCTTAGGGTCATTTCAAAATATTCAAAATGTATACCATCTAACTTCTTCTGAGTGAATAACAAGAAACTTCAATTCAATATGCCAAAATTGAACTAGTTTTTTTTAAGTCTTACCTCCTCTAACATCACTCTTACTAACTTAGTTCATGTTCTCCTAATTTCTCGTCATCTGAATTACTGCATACTTCTTTAAAAATTATTTTTTTTCTGATTCATAAAAATGAATATTCAAGGAATGTAAGAAATATGTGATTTAGCAATCTCATCTTCCAAAGATAACCAGTGTTCACTCTGTGCAATGTATATATTCTGCCAGACTTTTACATGCATATACTAACACACTTATTTTTTTTATTTATGCAGTAGTCTGTCTCTAGAAGAGCACCCATGTCCTTTATTCTTGACATATACTTTTCTTTTCTTTTTTTTTTTTAAGATTTTATTTATTTATTTGACAGACAGAGATCACAAGTAGGCAGATAGGCAGGCAGAGAGAGAGGAGGAAGCAGGCTCCCTGCTGAGCAGAGAGCCCAGTGTGGGGCTCGATCCCAGGACCCTGGGATCATGACCTGAGCGGAAGGCAGAGGTTTTAACCCACTGAGCCACCCAGGTGCCCCCATATACTTTTTTAAAGTATGGGAGAGTGAGTAACTTTTCTAAAAGACAAATCTCATCATGCTATTTCCCTATTCAACATCCCCCATTTCTTGTGGGATAAAGTCTAAACTTTTAACTTGATCTGGCCCTTTCCTATCTCTCTAGCTCTAGAATAAGACTGGATTGTGCTACATTCCAGTTTTGAAGCATTAGGGTGGTTTTTCAACTGTCGAGTGAAGATTAAAAATAATATCACATGGAGATAACACCATATATTTTATAGCAAGCATACTGCTTGCCTTAGAATTAATAAATATTGGCTATCGTGGAAGAACAAAATGTTTTTGTATGCATATGTTCAGTCTCTTGGTTTCTGAGTAGGATTCTTTGAGGTTCTGGTTATGCAATGCTTGATCATAATTGGAACAACTCTCACTCCCCACAAAAGGAAAAAGAAGAAGGAGAAGGAGAAGAAGAAGAGGAAGAAGAAAGGGGGGCAGAAATAGTTCGATTTGAATAGATTTGAAAAAGAAGATGGGAAGTGAAAACCCGAGTGGCGGGGAAGGATGAAGAGAGGACAGTTCCCATAAGTTATTTGTTTATTTGCAGGGGAATGGAGGTGACAATAAAGTTTAAGAAGCCATTTGAGAGAAGCTACTATTAGTGTAAATGGGACTTTGGAGAGATAACTGGGTGAAGGCAGACCTCTAGGATACTTCGCTAACCCTCCTCCCTTCTAGCTCCCCACAGCCTTCGTTATTGGGTCGAGATTTTAGATTTAGGCTTCTTTAGAATTTGACGATGAGTGGAATTTGGCCAGGAACTAGCCCAGTGACATCCCAGTCACACAATTATTATATGCCATTCTTTAGCATCCATTCCCTTACCTGAAACTCTGACACTTGCTTGAAATTCATTTCTCTAAAATTTGAGTGACCTCCCTTCTCTCCGTTTGCTGAATAGCCTGTTTTCCAAGGTCAGCCCCTAAACTACGGTGACTTTTAGGACTAAAATTTGTCCTTTTTTTTTTTTTTTTTTTTTTTGGTGCAATCCAGCTCCCCATATCCGTCGCGCAGTGAACTATTGTACCCAACTGTTTGTCTTTCCTCCTCTGATGAGCTCTTTGGAGCCAGGAGTGGCGTTTTAAAAATTTACTAGCTCAGTATACGGCACAAAGTAGATGCTTAGTAAATGTTTATTGAACGAGTGTCTTGCGCCTCATCTCGCTGACATCATATCCTGTGTGCAGGGGCGTCAGTTTGCATTACTGTGCGGGAGGCCCAGAGGTCCGAGGGTTTAAGTCATCGTTTATAACGTGCATCGAATATCTCAAACACAGGTTAAAGGTTTCAGACTGCACCGAAGAAGCGCGGCCACGGCGTGCGCTCTTCTCAGCTTGGCGCGGAAACACGCTGCCTGGGAGGCGCCGGCGCCGCGTTCTTCTCTGCGAGTGGAAGGAGCAAGGGAGGGAGCGGGCATCTCACTTATCGCGGTGTTTCCTCCCTCCTCCTGAGGGAGTTCTCGCGAGAGAAGTCGGGGTAAGATGGCCGTGCCCTGTTTTTCGGTGTGAGACAGGCAGCTGCGGCAGCAGGGACAGGGATCCTGGTGTCGTGGGCACCTGAGCTCTAGCTCCCCCCAGCGAGCGCGCGTCCCTTAGTGCCTAGGCGAGAGCCGGCTCTTCCTCCAGGAGATGCGTTTGTCCCAGGCTCGGGGGAGCGCTGAGAGTACATGCTGCGCTGGAGGCGCCTGGCCACCGCTCTAATAGCCTTGCGCCGCCGCAGCGCTACCTCTGTCGCGGGCGGTGAGCCTCCCGGATACCCTCCCTGCCCCTGGCGGCGATGACCGGGGAGAAGATCCGCTCACTGCGGAGAGATCACAAGCCCAGCAAAGAAGAGGGGGACCTGCTGGAGCCCGGGGATGAGGAAGCGGCGGCTACCCTCGGCGGCACCTTTACGGGAGGCAGGATTGGGACAGGCGGCAGGGGCAAGGGCAGCAAAGCCTGTCATAAGATCTTCAGTAACCATCACCACCGGCTGCAGCTGAAGACAGCTCCGGCCTCCTCCAATCCCCCTGGCGTCCCGGCCCTGCCGCTGCACAGTTCCTCCGTGACTACCACCACCCAGTCCCCGGCTCTTCTAGCGGGCACCAACCCCGTTGCTGTCGTCGCAGATGGAGGCAGTTGCCCCGCACACTACCCGGTACACGAGTGCGTTTTCAAGGGGGATGTGAGGAGACTGTCGTCTCTCATCCGCACGCACAATATCGGGCAGAAAGATAATCACGGTGAGGAGTGCTCGTCCCTCTCCACCTTTCCCTTCCCGAACCTAGGGTGTGCCTCCCCAGGCCAGTGGAATTCTAGGCTTCTCTCCAACGATCTTTCTTTCCTCTCCTTTGCCCATCACCCGGGCCAAATGCCTGTAAATCATGACCGTTTCAGTAACAGCATGCCAGTGGTCAGGGGATTGGTTCTTGTGGGTGCAAAGGAATGTTTCCTCTTTGCCCACTTAGAGTTTCCTTTCAGAAGCTGTTTTATCTTTGAGACAGACCTTCAATGTATTGATTTTTGACAAATTTTAAATAGTCTCTTATCCAACCTGCCCTTCTTCCTTTGTTTGTGGAACTGTTTCTTTTCTTTCTCTCCTCCTCTCCCACCTTGGGATTTCGAATTTTGAACATGTAAATGGCCCACCTCCCTTCATTACTCAGGTTCAGATCCAACTTGACTGCAACTGGTTGTTGTGATTTCTACCTGCCATCAGGTTGTGTGTTTCTTTTTCTCTGCTTTCATGAAACTTAGTTTGATACAAAGTGTCTACACTTTGCATTTAAGATAGAATGTAGAATGCCTTGGTTTCTGAAAGCCCCACAGTAGAAATTTGTTGGCATTTGATACCTAGAGCAAGTAAAAAGTGACTTAGAGCAGCCAAAATTTTGCTGGAGTAGAGTTTTGAGTGTTTTGTTTGTCTTATGTAATTGCTAATAATAATGTTTATCTTGACTGTGACTAAAAATAGTACTGTGATTTTTCATAGTAACTTCATCATAGCCTATATAACAAAATAGAGTATCATTTATTATTCAATGACTGTATTTCTGCTTTCTACCTTAACTCATTAGCTGATTTTTTTGGTTTCTTTTGTTTTAAAAACATTATATGATTGATTATAAGCAACAATACATTTATTAATGAAAATGAAACACTGATATTTTCAACATTTAATAAGCCATTTTAAATTGGGTAGTTGACAAATATTGTTGCTAGCTCTGTTTTAACTGAACATGACTGTTGTATACATTCAATTAGAACACACTCAACTGTCCAAAATAATATATAACACATTAATGAAATGCTTGCCTGAAGAATAAACTCCCTTAATTCCATAGGACTCCAGGCTTCTTATCTAAAATTAGGGCAAAAATTGAGATTAAAAAAAAGAGTAAGGTTTTTCTTAGCAGTTTTATAATTCTCTAATAACTGCACTTATATCTGGTATATATATATATATATTATATATATATATATGAGTGTGTGTGTGTGTATAAATTTTTTTCCATAGGGCCTTGAAATATCTGTGAAAATAGATGAAAGTTTCTTTTTGAGAGTTAATTTCCTTTGAAAGAAGAGCTAGATAAATATGACTTGACAAGTATGATAGGATAGTATTTTACAATTGATCCTCCTGGTTAATCACAGAAGGAACTGAATTACAGGATTATTGGGCTTCCATATTCTGTAATTCAACGTTAAGTAATTGGTCTGTTAAAATACAAATTCTGTTCATAGTAACTAGAATCCTAAATCTCTTAAACTCTTGTCCTTCATCCCCTCAACTTCACTTTTTAAATTGCCTTGATATACCAAATATTTGTATGGTACTTGTATTTTTGGTGTTTCTGATGATTGTAACTAGTGGTTCACATACCTCTTGAAAGTGTAATTGTTTTTTCCCCTGAAATATATATTTTCATCTCTTGCTGTGAAGTCTCCTAGGAAGAGTAGCTTATATTTAAGATGCTACTTCTTTAGTCCCTTTTCTTGGTAGCTGCATAATTTCCCCATTACATTGCTTTTATTCCTGATATTTTTACTAATCTGGATACTTTATTTAGATTTTAAGGATATTTTTGCCTTCACATTACAGAAGATAAATGTCTTTAAAAGATAAATTTTAAGTCACCAAACAAATATAAGCTATATATATTATTTGGATTGTTATAACATGATAAGTGCATAGCAGATTCATACACTCATATAGGTACATAGTAAAGCCATACAGTCATACTGCATCATACCACAATGTTAGTTTTATATTAACCAAAGAGATTCCTTCTATAATGTGTTGATGATGATTATCATCATCATAAACACAATTTACTGAGAATGTCAGCACCATGCCAAATGTTACCTACATTATCACATTTAATTCTCACAATAGCCTTGCAAAGCAGATTGTTTTATCCTTATTTTATTTTATTTTTTTAAAGATTTTATTTATTTATTTATTTGGCGGACAGAGATCAGAAGTAGGCAGAGAGGCAGACAGAGAGAAGAGGAAGCAGGCTCCCTGCTGAGCAGAGCGCCTGATGCGGGGGCTTGATCCCAGGACCCTGGGATCATGACCTGAGCCGAAGGCAGAGGCTTTAACCCACTGAGCCAGGCGCCCCTATCCTTACTTTAAAGGTGAGGAAAGTGAAACCTAGAGATGCAGGGAAACTTTGTTAAAGTTGCATATTTGGTATAAATTGCAAAGCTGGAAACTGAACTAATAGCTGGAACTCAAGTCCGTGGTCAACCTCTGTGAATATGTCTATTAATTAGGACACACTGTCCTGCACAGAAGTAAATTCTAATAATGTGTAATGTGGTAATTTACAACAAAGTTCTTTAATATTTAGTCTTTATAGTATCCTTTTTTTTTTTTTTTTTTTTGAAGATTGAATTTATTTATTTACAAGCAGGGGGAGCCGCAGAGAGAGAGAGGGTGGAGCAGGGAGCCTGATGTGGGGCTCTATCCCAGGACACCAGAATCATGTCCTGAAACAAAGGCAGACTTTTAACAGACTGAACCACCCTGGCGCCCCTTGATAATAGCCTTATGGAGGGATGCCTGGGTGGCTCAGTCATTGGGCATCTGCCTTCGGCTCAGGTCATGATACCAGGGTCCTGGGATCGAGCCCCACATCTGGCTCTGTTCAGCAGGACCTGCTTCTCCCCCTCCCTGCCACTCTCCCTGCTTGTACTCTCTCTCTCTCTCTGTGTGTGTCAAATAAATAAAATCTTAAAAAAAAAATAGCCTTATGGAGAGATTTTTGCCATTGGACAACTTTCAGAGTTTTTCTGTAGAGCCCAAATCTCTCACACTTCTTTGTTCTGTTTCTTTTTTATGTAATGGCACAAATAAATGGGCTCCCTCATCCACCTGAAAGCCCTTTAGATATCTGACAAAAGCTGTCATGTTCTTTTTTTTCTTAAAGATTTTATTTATTTATTTGTCAGAGAGAGAGCACAAGCAGGCAAAGTGGCAGGCAGAGGCAGAGAGAGAAGTAGCCTCCTCCCTGAGCTAGGAGCCTGATGCCGGATTTGATCCCAGGACTCTGGGATCAAGACCTGAGCCGAAGGCAGCGACTTAACCGACTGAGCCACCCAGGCATCCCAGCTATCACATTCTTATCTTTTGGTTGAACATTCCTGACTTCTGTGTCCATTCCTATTAACAGGATGGTTTTTAAAGTCTTTAGATGGCCCCTGAAATAGTGATTACTATATAATCATGTTAAGTAAGTAAATGAAAATCCTATTCATCTTCTTTTTAATGAAACTCAGTTTATCAATTCTTTCCTTTGAGGATGGTGTTCAAGACTAACCTTACAAGTAAAGACAAAAAAGGAGACCCTAGGGCTCTAAGCAATATATGTTTAGTAATGTGTACTACTAAAAAGCACACATTAAATAATACAGTGCAAGAGTATGTTAATTTTTTAATACTGCTTTTTCTCAAGTGATTAGCTATCTCTCCATTCTATCTCTTCTTGCAGGTTTTTTTTAGCCTAAAACAGGACTTTATGTTTATTAAATTTTATCTTGTTGGTTTTGATCCTTTATTCTATCTAGCTGGAAAGCTTATTGAACCTTAATTTAGTCATTGTTTAACCCACTATTCATTAGCTCTTTGAGTTTCCAGTGATCTCTGATTTGATAAACTTTTTTTTGGAGTGCATATGTAATGTGTATTTACAAATTACTGACTTGAATAGGAGCAGGGATCCAGCTTTTTATTTTGTGGTAAAATGTTGGTTAAGTATGAATTGCCTTTTCTGAGTCATCAGTTATTTTGAGGAATATTGTATTTGGATCCAAACATATCTTTGAAATGTAAGTTAAATACAGTAATAGGTGTAACATCATGAATATACTGTGTTCAGATATGCCAAGTGATTATGACTCATTGTATATTTAGTTAAAGCATTTTTTGGGGGTGGGGGAAAAGATACATTACATTAAATGTACATAAATTTGTTAAATTTTTTATTTTTAGTGTATTTGAGTTAATATGTTTTTTTTCTTTAGTATAGAATTGAAGTTTAAGTCTAAGCCCTTTTTCACATTGTAAAAATTTTTCTGAATCACTTCTTGCCATTGATAAAGTATCATGATGATATGCTTTTTTAAAATAATTAATGGTAATGAGTTTTACTTCTTTAACACCTTTAGAATTGAGAATGCTTATGGAGCATATAGAACACTTTCTTGATTTTTGACTGCACTTCCTTTTTGTTAAACTTATAATTTTGTTTTTTTTTCCCCTTGATTTAATATCCTTTGGGCATTTGTCAGAAAGTTTTAGGTACCAGAGTGATGAAAGTCCTTGATACGTGAATTGCTTAAACCAGCCTTTCCTAGATGTGAGAAATTTGTGATGTGCGATGTATTCTGAGAGATTTGGCAGTTTCTACTGCCTTTAATGATATTGCCTGGGATGTGACAAGCCATCTTCTCCATATAGTTAATTTTCATTTTTATTGAGATGTAGCATAATCTTTGTGTAGCTATTTCACACAGTAATTAGAAATTTCAATTGTGGGTTTAATTTCAATTGAGGATATTGCTGCCAATGTTGGTAACTCAAGGGAATGATAATGAAATGGTTAATATGTGTAGCCTCTCTGCCTGGTGGTGGTAGAATTCTTCAGAGAGGGATTTTAAAACATCTTAATTTCAGAATGATTAAAAATGTATGTTTGAGAGTTGAGGCAATAGGATAATCTGTTTGGTGCCTATGTGGTAGGTTTATTTTGGTTTATTCTATATACATCTTTAAGTTTCCTTTTGATATTATTTTTCTGCTTTGTGTTTGACCCTAAAATCTTTATGATGGGTGATTTAAGAAAATAATGCACCTTATGTCTGTTTGAGAAGTGACTATAATGTTACACTTTGCATGGCCAAAAAAAATCTTGAATTAAGCCTTAGGTGAACAGTTTTAGCTAAGAAGGTTAAAATGATGGTACATCTTTAAAAGAACAGTAATAGTTTTGTATTTTTTTCCTCGTGTTATGTGGTCTTCTCTGGACTTTGTTTTTGAAAGGCAGACCTCAGTTTGTCTTAGAAAAAAAGTGAAGTAGTTTCTGGGGTGTAAGATAATCCATTAAAGTGTCCTGCACCCTCACTTGGAATGAGGGTGGTTTGGCAGTGAAATCTGTCACTTCACTGATCTTTTAGGGTTGACTCAGTTGATCTTTATGACAACATGAATATGACCTTCCTCTCACCTCTTCTTCCATGTGCATCTCCTAGCATGTGCATGTCCTTGGGTTAAGTGGACATGTTTCCTGATGGCATCATATAAGTATTAGAATGTGACTTCACACTTAGAATTGTGATGTGAACACATCTGCAGAGCTACCTCTTAAGAAGGTGGGGGGAATCCTCTTTCCTGCACTGGGGAATCTCTCCTTTCCTGTACTGAGCTGTAATAGGAGCAGTAATTCTGACCTTTCAACTTTGGCAAAAAAGGAAGCAGAAATGAGCAGTTATTGATCATGTTGTGTTCTTTGCAGCCTCAATAAGGCAGGAGAATTCTGGAGGACTCCTGGAATAACAGAATTCTAGGCAGTCTTTCCCTAGTTAATGTCATTCTTGAGTCATAGAAATCTAATGCAGAGTATAGTGAAATAGGATGCTTTGGTTTCCAGAAAATGAGCATAGTTCCTCAAAAATTGACTGGGAGCTGGGCAGACAAATATGTTCCTGTTCACGTACTATTTATTTGATAGATGGAAGATCAGTTTTAGAGCAATACTGAAGCATGTAAAATGGGGTAGGAAAAAGAGAAAAGGTCTTTCTCCTGTCTGAAAATTATGAATGGTGTTTGTTACCAGGATATATGAGGTTTAACTTTGTGGCTTAGTTGAACTTCATCTGTTTTTGAGCCTGTTACTCTTGTTGAAATCCCAGAGATTATCTGCAAAACTAGAAAGCTGTCTCTGTATTTGGAATTAGATCTAGCTTTGAGACTATGCTTCTCTACAAACTAGTTTTTATGAAATTATACTATTTACTTAAGCACTGAAGTAGGTAGATAAAATAATATCTTCCTTGTGGGGCATCTCAATTGGGAGACTGCACTTAAAACTATTTTCTTTTTTAAGGCTAATATAATAGTAATATCCATTGATACCAATATCTTACTCTCACTTGTGGTGTTAAGTGCTTTTCGGCAGAAGATATTTTTGTTCTTGAGGTTTAGATAGTACTTCAGGTAAAGTTTTATCTGGTACTTGAATTTATATCTGGTACTTGAATTGATACTGCCTGTCAGAGTACTAAAGACATAGGTTTATTTGACTCTCTTACAAGTCATCTTTAATCTGCTGGTATAACGTGGTTTAGTGAATTTGGATTCTTGGCTGTAGATATTTATCAGGCATGTTAATACATGTGTTCTCTTACTCAGCACTATACTGAATTCTATAAAACCACCTATGCTGTGTTGAATATCATCTTAAGCGTATATATCCTTTGGTTGACTTTCATAAAGAATCACGTGGAGACCTGCATTGTTCTGGGATGGAATGCTTTTTGGAGAGTAAAAACAGATTTTAACACTACTCTAATGGTTCTTTATATATATATTTTTTTTCTTTGTTCATCCATTCCTTCATTTAACAGATACATACTGAACTACTAATATGTGACAGTGTTTTAGGTGCTGGGATTATAGCAGTGAACAAAGTGGCTAAAGTCCCTGCTCTCATGGAGCTACATTCTAATGGGGGAAGATAAATAATAAGCTAATAAATATTTGATATGACTGATAATGATAAATATCATGGAATGAAATAAAGCAGGGTAAGGAGAGAGAGAGTGCTGGGTGTACAGGGGAGGGGAAGTGCTAAGTATTTCAGTGAGGTCAGGGTCAGGGAAGACATCAGGGACAAGAGAAGTTTAGTTACCTAAAGAAAATTAAGGAGCAGATACCTGGCAGAACAGAGTTTCAGACAGGGAATAACAAATGTAAATGTACCATGTTCAAGGGTCAGAGGGAAGGTCAAGTTTGGCTGGTTCAAGGGGAAGAGTGGTAGGAGATAGATTTGAGAGGTAGCTGTGGGTATAAGCATGTGGAACTTTTGTAGACCATTCTTAAGGATTTTGGCTTTTACTGAGGAAAAAAGAAAGTGAGGATTTTGAGCAGAGGAGTAATATCTGATTTTAGAAGACTCAATCTGGCTGCTATATGAAGCAGAGACTTGGATGGGCAAATGTCAGTTTAACATGCTGTAAAAGTGGGGGTAGCTTTGAAAATAATGAGAAGGTAGAGCTGGTTAGGAGTTTATGATGGATATAATATGTGTGTGTGTGGGTTTTAATAGTATAATACAGTTTATGAGGGAAAATACAAAAACTCTCCCTTTTTACCACTTGCTTGGATGGGACTTGAAGGTGTCTGTAGAAGCTGGAGCGATGTTGGTTCTAGTACTTAGAATGTCCTGTTTTCTCCCTAGTTAAGGGGTAGGTGAAATCAAAACTATTTTTGTAATAATATAAAGTCATTGCTTGCCTTTTTCGCTATGCTGACATTTTTGCTGATGGTACAAAAGCAGTGGTGAGTAAAATTGTTGCAACCTGAGTACGAGTCTCCCAAACTACTAGTATTACTTTCTTATTTACTGCACATACTTGTAGTAAAAGGAAAAAGCCAGTTTCACATAATGTCTTTGATGAAGTTGTAGAAATGATTAATTTTATTAAGTCTTAATCTCAAGGACTTATCTTTTTGATATTCTTTGTGATATTCTTTGTAGATTTTGCCTGATCTTCTTTTGCATACTAAAGGGAAAACATTTGTATAGTTGTTTGAGTTGTAAACCACACTAGCAGCTTTTGTCATGGAACACCATTTTTACTTGAAAGAACAGCTTACAGGCAAACTATGGTTATTCCAATTTGGATACTTGGCAGGAATTTTCTGAAAAAGAATGAAGAAGCCTGTGACTTCACAGAAAATAATTGGTAGTATTTATTGCCAATTAAAAAATTCAAGCTTTGAATCAAAAATTAACATTTGGGAAATTCGTCTTTGTCACACTAAGGTTGACAGCTTCTCTCACTAAGTTTGACAGCGTCCCAATATTTAAAGACTTCTCTGGTCAGATTGGTGATATTACCAAATGTGTGTTGTTGTTGTTGTTTTTTTGGTATAGTGAAATATGTTGACATTTGGAAGATCGGTATAACTCTGTCAACTTACATTTTTCAAATGATCAGTATGTGGTATTTCAAAATCATGCATCAGTAAAAGATCCATTTAAAGTACAAGAGAAACCAGTGCATTTCAGTGTAACTCAATAGAAAAAATTTATTGATAGGGTTTTAGATTTCACATTGCTGCTAACCTTTAAGAAATCACCACCAGTTGAAAAAAAGAAG
Source organism: Mellivora capensis (assembly GCA_004024625.1). NCBI lineage: Eukaryota > Metazoa > Chordata > Mammalia > Carnivora > Mustelidae > Mellivora > Mellivora capensis. Next base: position 22,050 of record PISX010013708.1, on the reverse strand, counting down.
AGTGGGGTACCTGGGTGGCTCAGTGGGTTAAAGCCTCTGCCTTCGGCTTGGGTCCTGATCCCAAGGTCCTGGGATCCAGCCCCACATCCGGCTCTCTGCTCAGCAGGGAGCCTGCTCCTCTCCCCCCCTCCCCCCCTGCCCCTTGCCTCTCTGCCTACTTGTGATCTCTGTCAAATAAATAAATAAAATCTTAAAAAAAAAAACAACCACCACTTCCTGAGTTCCTGTGTAGTAGCAAAGAACATCTATAATTATTTAAGAAGTCTATTAAAAAAATACTCTTCTTTCTTTCTTTCTTTTTTTTAAATTAAAGATTTTATTTATTTACTTGACAGAGTTCACAAGTAGGCAGAGGCAGGCAGAGAGGGGGTGGGGGGGGAGGAAGCAGGCTCCTCACTGAGCAGAGAGACAGATGCGGGGCTTGATCCCAGGACTCTGGAACCAGGACTCTGGAACCACGACCTGAACTGAAGGCAGAGGCTTTAACCCACTAAGCCACCCAGGTATCCCATTCTTCCTTTTTTCAACAGCATATCTTCTGTATCTAGATTTTCTTCATATACTTCAAACCAAAGCAAAATTTACACAATACAGAGCAGAAATAATTATAAAAATGTAGCTATTAAGTCAGACATTAAAGCAATTTATTTTAATTTTTTAAGAGTTTAAAATAGCATACTCTTGTCATTTATTTTTATTTTAGAAAACAATTATTTTTTCATTAAAAATTTATATTGATATGTAATGGAGTTATTGTAAAGTTTAAGTTTTATAACATTTAATTTTAATTACTAATATAAATATCAATAGATTTGTCTATATAAATAATCCATATAAAAGTTGTTTGATAATTATTAAGAGTATAAAAACGGGTCTTGAGACCAAAAAGTTTGAAAACTATTGGTCTGGTAAAAAGCATACAGATTTTAGAGTCATGACTCACACATTTCTAGATATATAATCTTAGGAAATTACCTAACTAGTGTTAGCTTTATTTTTCTTACCTGTGAAGTAGGAATAATATTTGTCTCACAGGGTATTGGGCTAAGATAAGGTTTATAAGGTATATAGCATAGTGCTGGGCACATATAATGGATGCCCTTTTAATGCCTAGCCTTTTGGTTGGCAATTTGCATACTTTAGCACTGCAGTGGTCTTAATGTTACTGGAATATTTTTTATTCATTTGACAGAACAGAATTCAGTTTATTTACCAAATTAGAACCAAGGCATCTGATTTCAGATTTAACAGCTACATTGTGGAAAATTGGCAGAAGGTTATTTTAAGTTTTTAGTATCTTTTATGTAACAAGTTAGCTGAAGCCGCAGGTTGAGGTTTTAGAAAGCTGAGGGGATGTTTAACTGGGACATTTGAGCACTTAGTTTCATGGTATACTTGGCTAGTGAAGCAACTCCAGTGTTGGCTAGAGGAGGAAGAGGATGAGGATGAAGAAAATAATGATGATTTGCATTTAAAATCTGAAAAATTTAAAATTTGAAATCAAAGCATGATATTTGGTATCCTTAATTATATGTGTATTTCTGATTATGTATTAACCTGTAAAGTGAGAGGGATTGGATGATTGAATACAAAGTCATTTCTAGTTCATAAATCTTTTAAAAATATGATTAATTTTGACTTGTTACAGTAATTTTAGTTTGCTACTTCAGTGGGTACTGATGATTTTACCCCTCTCTTTTTTTTCTTTCCAAATTTTAGGTTTTTAGAGGAGGGTAGGGGCAGAGGGAGAGGGAGAGAGAGAGAATCTGAAGCAGACTCCACAGTGAGAACAGAGCCTGACTTGGGGCTCGATCTCACAACCCTGAGATAATGACCTGAGCTGAAATCAAGAGTCAGACCCTTGACTGACTGAACCACCCAGGCACCCCACCCTTTCATCTATATATTCCTTGAGGGTTTAAAACAGTAATAATTTAGGTATATAAAGGCCTGCTTTCTTTACCTAGGTACTCTATCTAGACTTTGGTGGATTCTCCTTAATTTGTGTAATTTTTTCAAAAGTTACTACATTCAAATGCTACAAAATTATAAAAAGACATAAAAGATACATTATAGGGATGCCTGGGTGGCTCAGTTGGTTGGGCGGCTGCCTTCGGCTCGGGTCGTGATCCCAGCGTCCTGGGATCGAGTCCCATATCGGGCTCCTTGCTCGGCGGGGAGCCTGCTTCTCCCTCTGCCTCTGCCTGCCACTCTGCTTGTGCTCGCTCGCTCTCTCTCCCTCTCTCTCTGACAAATAAATAAATTAAAAAAAAAAAAAGATACATTATAAAAATAGTTTCCTTCCTGGTGCTCCTGGGTGGCTCATTGGTTAAGCTTCCAACTGTTGATCTCAGCTCAGATCTTATCTTAGGGTCCTGAGTTCTGGTCCCCCTTTAAAAAGAAAGTTCACTCCCACTCATCTTTACCCACTCAGTTATCCTTCTTGACAGCAACTGATCTTATCAGTTCCTTGTTTTCTTCTTGTCACCATTGTCACCATTTAGAACATGGTCTTTTTTCCTTTTCTCCTGGAAGATAGAGAAATGAAGAAGGGTAACTATTATTACCTTTTCTAGTATTAAGGGAAAAAAAATCACAAATTTATATGTTTGGTTTTTTTTTCTTTTTTAAAGATTTTATTTATTTGTTTGACACAGAGAGATCACAAGTAGGCAGAGAGGCAGGCAGAGAGAGAGAGGGAAGCAGGCTCCCCACCAAGCAGAGAGCCAGATGCGGGGCTCAATCCCAGGACCCTGAGATCATGACCTGAGCTGAAGGCAGAGGCTTTAACCCACTGAGCCACCCAGGTGCCCCTGGTTTTAAATGACTTTTTTTTTTAAATGTCAAACTTATATCTCAATCTAGACTTCTCCCTGGAGTTCCCAGATTTTATAATCATCTCTACTTGGGAATCTCAGATATTTCAAAATTTGCTTGTTTAAAATGTTATTATTTTCTACCTTATCCTCTCCCATCTGGCCACCTAGTCATTTATTAAATCATATCATTAATTATCTGTTTGCTCAAGCCTCAGTCATTGGGATCATTTGTCTTACCTCCTTCTCCTAACCATACATATCTAACAGGTTATTTTGAACACCCTACTTTTTGTCTCCACTGATTGGTCTCCACCGCCGCTTTGAGACCAGTTTTTATTATCTTTTCCCTGGAATACTGCACCAACTCGTATCTAATTTCTCTGTGTGCCCCTCCATTCCATTCTGTATATGGTGATAAGGGTGATCTTGAAATGTAATTTGTGTAATGTCCCTGTTTAGATGCTTTCTCCACTTAAAGGTAAGCTCATATTTCTTTATTTTTTAAATATTTTATTTATTTGACAGAGAGAGTATGTACAAGCAGGGAGGCCTGTAGGCAGAGGGAGAAGCAGACTTCCCGCTGAGCAAGAATTCCCAGGACCCTGGGACCATGACCTGAGCCAAAGACAGACACTTAACTGGGCCATCCAGGTGTCCCTAAGTTCATATTTCTTTTTTTTTTTTTTTTTTTTAAGATTTTATTTATTTATTTGTCAGAGAGAGAGCGAGCGAGCATAGGCAGAGTGGTAGGCAGAGGCAGACGGAGAGGCAGGTTCCCTGCCGAGCAAGGAGCCCAATGTGGGACTCGATCCCAGGACGCTGGGATCGTGACCTGAGCCGAAGGCAGCCACTTAACCAACTGAGTCACGCAGGCGTCCCTAAGTTCGTATTTCTTACCATAATTATGGAGCCCTGCATGATCTGACCCTTGCCTGCTTTTCTGATGTAATCTTATACAAATCTCTTTTTTTTCTATGTTCTGGCTATGCTTGTTTTCTTTCAGTTCCTTGAATCTGTCAGGTTATTTCTGTTCTCTGACTGTGATGCCTTTCTTCTCATTCTTTGATTTCTTAGTTCCTTTTCCTCTTTAAGAGCTCATTTTAAAAATTACCTCATAGAGGGATTTTCCTGCCTGAAGAATTAGGTTATGTCTTTCATTATTATTTTTGGTCTTAGCTCTTTGTTATTTTTCTGAATACCTGTAGTCTATTTTGTTGCATTTTGTTTTTTTCTCTTTTGTGACTATAAGCTCCGTGAGAACAAGAATTATTTCTAGCTTCTTAATGGTTGAATCTTTCATATCTAGCACTATGCCTAGAATATAGAAAGCTCAGTAAGTATTTATTAAGTGAGAGTGAATGGATTTTACCTCCAGGTATAATTTTAGAAAGATAACAGAACCTTTGAACTTCTCTTTCAATTTTATATTAAAACACAATAATAACTCTATAATCAAGTAAAATAGGTTATGAGAGAAGATTTTAATAACAGTAATATGTGGTTATATATAGAAATTATATTGACTGACAGGTGTTCTATCCTGGAAACAATGCAGTATGACATGAAACCCTTACTGATTACAGCATGGGTCTACGAACATAATAAAAGAGCAAGATAGTTACAGAGTTATTGAATCACTATGTTATGCACCTGAAACTAATGTAACATTGTGTGTCAATTATAATTCAATTAAAAAAAATTTTTTTTAAAAGGGAAGATAGTAAATATAGGCTAAGCTTGCAGGTTGTACCATCTGTTGCATGAAAGCAGCCATCAGCCGTGGATAAACAATCAGCAAGTGGTTACATTTTGTTAAACCTTATTTATGTCATGTCCCTGAATTGGAGGATGAGAATGTGCCTAATATGGGAAACAGATGGGTGCTTGGGTGGTTCAGTGGTTGGGTGTCAGACTCTTGTTTTCAGCTTGGGTCATGATCTCAGGGTGATGTGTTCGAGCCTCACATCAGGCTCAGTACTAGGCATGGAGCCTGCTTGGGATTCTCTCTCTCCCTCTGCTCCTCCCCATCCCTTTCACCCTCACTCTCTCTCTCTAAAAGATATATGGGAAACAGATGGCAGGAGCAAGTTTGTGCCCTACAGCAAGCCTACCCCTTCCTTTTGCCTTCATTTATTGCTGTTCTTAGGATTATAGCAGTAGGAAAAAAAATTAAGCTATTTCTAGTACTTTATTGAATAGAAAAATTCATACCAAACAAGCAAGTGGGCAAGAAAGCCTTTTTAGTCCACAACTAGACTAACCTGGGTGATGATTTTTTGATTTTAAAAAAAATTTTTTTTAGTAATCTCTATACCTAGTATGGGGCTTAAACTCACAGCCCTGAGATCAAGAGTCAGATGCTCTTCTGACTGAGAGACCCAGATGTCGCTACCTGGGTGATGATTATTAAGGTGAAATAAGATGTCCAGTACAAAGGCTTTTGTAAGGAAGAAATCATTAGGAGCATGAATAAATATTGGCTGCAATTCTAGCAACTTTACTTATCCCCCCACTTATCTTCCATTTATTTATTTTAAATAGCTTTATTGTGATGTAATTCACATACCATACATTTGATTCATTTAAACTGTACAGTTAAATGACTTTTGGTGTATTCAAAGTTGTGTAACCATCACCACAATTTAAACAGAAATCCTGTACCCTTTACCTTTCACTTCCAACCCCTCCCACCATTTCCCTCAGCCCTAGATAGCCACTAATCTACTTTCTCTATAGATCTGATTATTCTAGACATTTCATATAAGTGAGATAAAACAATATGTGGTCTTTATGACTGGCTTCTTTCACTTAGCATGTTGTTTTCAAGGTCTATCCCTGTTGTAACATATATCAGAATTTCATTCCTTTCTATTGCCAAATAATATTCCATTGCATAGATGTACCACATTTTATTTATATATTTTGGACATTTGAGTTGTTTCTACTTTTTGGTATTATGAATAATGCTGCTATGAACATTTGTATGTAATTTTTTGTGTGGACATGTTTTATTTTTTTGGGTATATACCTTGTGTTGGATTGTGTGGTAACTCTGTGTTTACCATTTTGAGGAACTGCCATACTCTTTTCCAAAGTGGCTACAGTATTTTACTTTACATGAGGTTATTTCTCTTCTCTTCTTTGCCAGCACTTATGTTCTTTTTTATTATATAGCTTATTTATTTATTATATATTACTTATTTATTATATATCTTATTTATTATATAGCTATCTTATTTATTATATAGCTATCCTAGTGAATATGAAGTGGTATCTCATTGTGGTTTTGACTTGTATTTCCTAATGGTTAATGATTTTGAGCATCTTTTCATGTACTTATTGACCATTTGTTTATCTTTTTTAGAGAAGTCATTTAGATCCTTTCCTATTTTAAAATTAGGATTTTTAATATTATTTTGTTGTGAGAGCTCTTTATATATTCTGGATATTATCACACATATAATTTGCAAAATATTTTCCCCTCCGAGTTGTCTTTTCACTTTCCTTATGCCATTCTTTGCATCACATTTTAATTTTGATAAAGATCAGTTTATTTTTGCTTTTGTGTTGTGTTTTTGGTGTATCTGAGAAATTGTTACCTAATCCGAGGTTACAAAGATTTCCTCCTTTTTTTCCCCCCAAGAGTTTTATAGTTTTAGCTCAGACATTTAGGTCCATGGTTTATATTGAATTAATTTTTGTGTGTAAAATGGTTGATCCATTAATATATAGATCTGTCTTTACAGAAGACAGATCTGTCTTTATAAAGATCTGTCTTTATACTGTGTTGATTACTGTGGTTTTGTACTAAGTTTTGAAATTGGGTTGTGTAAATCTTCCAACTCTGATGTTCTTTTTCAATTTAGTTTGTCTGGGTACTTTGAATTTTTATACGAATTTTAGGCTCAACTTGTTATTGTCTTCAAAAAAGCCAGGTGGGATTTTTTGAAGGAGATCATTTTGAAATTATAGACCATTATGTCATCTTACCAATGTTTAATCCATGAACTCAGGATGTCTTTCCATTTATTCAGGTATTATTTAATTTCTTTCAAAGCTGTTTTGTAGTTTTAGGAGTATGTCTTGCACCATTTTCCTTCTCTTTGATTCTCATGCAGCAACTCTCTCTCAACTATTTGATTCTCTTTGTTTTATCTAGGGTATTAGAATAGAGTCTCAGAGGAAAATGCTTAAATATCAGCTTGTTCTTTTAGCTTCAGAGTTTAAAAGGGGTTTCTGCTGTTCATTTTTTGAACAAATTGAGAGGAAAGTGGGGGCAGTCTGATTGTCCTTTCCCATACTAAATTTGAATAAATCTTCATTTCAGGATGGATGAGCAGAAAAAAAGTCATTTGATGGTCTTTGAAAAATATTCATTATAAAAGATGTGTCATTATAAATATCCTGAAGATACTGTTAAATAAAGTCTTGACAGTATAGAAAATTGAATAAAAGATGTAAAAAATCAATTTGAAAACAAAGACTAGAGGAAAAGGAGAAAAATTTAAAGAATGAGGGATAAACAGTAGATTTCATGTTATGAGTAGTATGTATTTCCAGAGAATAAAATAGAATAAATGAATCAGAAGCAGTACTCAAAGCTATAAGTAAGGAAGAAAACATTTTTGATCTAAAATTGGTTCAGACTCCAAAGTCAGAGCTCATACTGTGTTCCAGGGAAAGTTAATGAAAAGAGATTCTTCATATTTAGGCGATATTTTGAAATTTAATGTAGAATTCTATACATATACATGTAAAGAGCATAGATTGCTGTTGAACAAATGAATATTAATTTGGCCTCAGACCTCTCCAATATTAGAACATACTTGCTTTAATATCTTCCAACTGTAGAATTCTTTCTAGGCAGGTATTCATTTGTGGAAACAACAATGTTCTAGAAAATAGAGTAACCAACATGCTGTCATTCCTGGAAAGTATTATTCAAAGAAGTATCCCAGCTCATAAGAGATGAACTTATATGATTAATACAATAAAAGAGAAGTTGTATCAGAAAAGGGTTGATAATGAACATTGAAACCAGTTAAATATACCATACGTGAAGTCTAATAATCATAGCAAATATGATTACAGTCTTGAGAGTTAATTTCCAAAAAAAATCTTTTGCTTCAAAATTTAAAAGACATGCACATATCCTATAAAGGGTAAGAAAAAGGTTTATAACTACTAATTAAATTAGTGAAACAAAAATGGAGATGAGAAATAAAAGTGTGGACTTTCTCATTTTTTGTTAAAGGGAATTGGGGTGCCTGGGTGGCTCAGTTGGTTAAGCATCTGACTCATGATTTCAGCTCAAGCCATGATCTCAGGGTCATTAGATCAAGCCTCACATTGAGTTCCATGCTCAGAGCAGAGTCTGCTGGAGATTTTTTCTCTCTTGCTCTCCCTCTGCCCCTCCCCCCCTGCTCATGTGCATTCTCTCTCTCTCAAATAAAATCTTTTTTTTAAAAAGATTTTATTCATTCTTTTTTCAGACAGAGATCACAAGTAGTCAGAGAAGCAGGCAGAAAGAGAGTAGGAGGCAGGCTCCCTGCTGAGCAGAGAGCCCGATGAGGGGCTTGATCCCAGGACCCTGGGATCAGGACCTGAGCTGAAGGCAGAGGAGGCTTTAACCCACCGAGCCACCCAGGTACCCCTCAAATAAAATCTTAAAAAAAAAAAAAAAAGAAAAAGAAAAAGGAAATCAAATGTGTGGTTTATTTCTTTACTTTGTTAGATAAATGTAAGTTTAAAAGCATTTTTTGAAAAAGGTATTAATTTTGCTACAAATAGAATTTAAAATATATGTCTCTATTCTGTGTTACTGCAGAAGATAAATTACATTTTAAAAGTCTAAATAAATAAGAATAGAAAAGAAAAACAAAAGCACTTAAAAAATAGGAGTCTCCCAAAGTCTGTTTATGACAAATAAAACTTTCTGTATCTTATTAGTAATGTTCTTGCCATTATAAGTGAAACTCACTGCAAACTAGCTTATGCCCAAAGGTATTTATTGATTCATATAAGTGAAAATGGTAGGGTAGGAGCTAGTATTGGACATGTATGTATCTACACTTCCTGCAGCTCAGGACTTTTTTTTGGTTGTTTTGTTTTTTAAATAATCTCTTAGCTTTGCTGTTAGGTAGAGCTTCATCCTTTTTTCTTGCAACTGGGCTTTATTTCAGCTTTTCAACCTCTATACTTAACATTTTGTGCTGGAGAATTCTTTGTGGGAGGAAACTGTCCTATGCACTGTAAGGTATTTAGCAGTATCCTTGGCCTCTACTCTCTAGATGGCAATAGCACCCCCACTCCTCGGTTTTTATAACCAAAAATGTGCTAGACATTGCTAGCTGTTCCCTTGGTGTAAAATTGTCCTTGATTAAGAACCACTAAACTATGTTGTAGAGAATATTTGGTCCCATACTCATCTTAAAGCACTGTAGTTCTAGTGGTAAAAGACAGTCTTCCCTATGAGTTCTAATAAAAGAAAAAAGGAAAGAAAGAAAAGAAAAAACTTTTGGAAAAGAACCTTGACCCAGGTGGTGGTTGTGCCATTTCCTGAAACATTTTCTAGTTGGATATCAGACTGGTTAGGTTTGAGTCATGTGTTCTCCCTGGTTCATGTACTTAGTGAATAAGGTTTGTCATTGAGGGGAAGGAGTAGGGAAAAAACTTCCAAAAATAATAACTATGACATCTGTTAAATGAGAAGAAAAGGACTTTTACGAGACACATCTAAAGGAGACGGGGGAAGTGGAAAATTTATTGTTGAGCTAATGATAAAAAAATATGAATGGCAAGATTAATTATTGATAAAATTGAACTTCAGGTAAAAATGATTTAAAAGCACTGAGAAAGTAATTGTGATAGAAGTTATAATCATTAGTGCTGATAAAATTATTTCATCTTTATGCATTAACAGTACCAAAGAATGGAAGGCACAGAATTACAGATATGGAGAAAAGGTAGCAAGTAAAATAGAAGTAGAATTTCTGCCTATAGTAATAATAGACTAGATGATTGGGACTAGTCTTCCTTTGAAGCAAATAAGAATAAAATATTCAACTTAAGGGTATTGGAGATCTAATGAGATAGAAGAGAATTACTGGGTCAAGATCTGGCAGAAGATGGAAATCCAAAGATTTGAGCCTTACATTTTAGGTTATCTTGCCTCAGTAGCTTTTGCAAAGCCAAAAGAAGTAGTTAAGAGGCTGAGCAGCACTTTTTATAGCCTTTCTGGGCTAAGAGGACAAAAGATAGAGGTCAGGGCCTACCAAGTGTGGGATATCTCTTAAACACTGCTGTTTGGGCTGGTAACTTGAAGGGCTACACCTTAGGATTATGAGTGAACAAAAGGTAAATCAGTTCTGATGGAGGCTGGAGCACAGCTTTGAGTCATTTGTGAGGGCCAGAAAAAAAATGTCAGTCCGTGGGTTAATGAGGTCTAGGATGCTCAGCCACATGCCAAAAGTGGAAGTATCTGGAGGATTTGTTGCTTAGGCTTCAAAGTTTTTATATAGAGAGCTCATTAAATGCTATATCCAGTATATAATTAAAGATGACCAGCACTTTAAGGAAACTGAACAGCATGAGTGAGAACTAGGGGGAGGTGTACCCATCAGAGCTTCATTTTTTGTAATTATTATTAGAGGCTTTAAATAACAGTATTTTTTATATTCTTGGTAGATAAGAGACAAGTTTGAATATTTTAGTGGAGAACTGGAAATCATAAAAATTGAAATCATGTATTTGAAAATGAACTAAATAGAAATTCTCAAATGGAAAATATAAGCTGAAATTAAAAGCTAAATAAATAGGCTTACTAACAGGTTTAGATCCTGAAGAAGACAGAATTCATGATCTTGGAAATAGGTTAGAAGAACATATCTATAATGAAAATGGAAAGGGAAAGAAATTTAAAAAAATGTGACAAGTTCTACTGTAATTGAACCCCCAGAGAGAAGAGAGGAAATGGAGCTAAGGCAGTATTTAGAGAGATACTTGCTGAGAGTTTTACAGAACTGTTGAAAGACACTGATTTGGAGATTCAAGAAGTCTGACCCAAGCAGAATTAAAAAAGGACTCCACATTGAAGTGAAATGGCTGATGATTTAAATGAAATAAAACAAGATAAATATAGCCAGGAATGTCAACATTACTTTCAGAGGAGGGATAGAAAGTTCTATGGCTAGCTTTTCATCAAAAAAGGAGACCATAAGACCATGTAGTGCATGTAGTGCAGGGGAAAAATAACAGCCAATCAATAATTACATACTTGGTACAGTGTTCTTCAAGATAGAAGTTGAACACACATTTATAAATAAGAACCTGAGGGAGATCACTTATCAAACCTCCACAAAAGGTAATCTTGAAGGATATGTTTTGGATAGATGAAAAATGATTGTGATGGAAGGTTAGAAATAAAGGAAGTAATGTAGAGCACAAAAATGTTAAGTAAATCTAAATGAATATTGACTCTTTAAGATAAAAATACAAACTTGTAGAACTAGATAACAGCCTGAAGGAAAGAGTCTGAGCTTCCTAAAGAGTCTGAGCTATTTGGAAAATTGAAGTTTGTTTTTTTGGAAAATAGTTTTATACTGATAACTTGGTACCTAGTGAAGTTTAAGTAGTATTGTGAGCAAAACCTCTTTTCTGGGGACATTTCTTCAATGTATGATTATTAACAAAGTTTGCATATCTCAACTGGAATTCGTTTTGAGGTGTGAAAACTGCCTAGTAGCTAAGGGAAATTTTATTTTGGAAAATCATAATGTGAATTATGTCCCCAAATTTTCTTGTTGTTTTTGTTGTTCTAATATTAAGATGATTGCATGGAACACTGGGTGTGGTGCAAAAAACAATGAATACTGTTACGCTGTAAAGAAAAAAAAAAGATGAAGAAATTTATTGTAGCCCAGGTTTTTGTTTTGTAAAATTATTTACAGAGAAAATTTAAGTTTAATGAATTTTTTAAACTTCTAAATTTTGCAATTTGCAAAAATTTAGCAAAATTTTGCAAAAATTGTATTCACAGCCAACAATTCGTATTCCATTGTGCTTGTATTGAGCAAAAGATTTTGTGTGTGTGTGTTTACTATTTTGTCAATTGTTTTGTCAAGCTAAGAGATTGGTGTAGATCATATATAAGGTTTTTAAAAACATAGTCAAATCTTGTTTTATCCTGTATATGATTTTTTGGTAAGTGTGCAGCTTTTACTGACAAAAATTGTTCATGTGGTGCCTTCTGTAAAAATGCTAATATCTGAAAATTAGTATACATAAATTTATTCAGTAACTTTATTTTAAAATACTACTGTTGAGGCGCCTGTGTGGCTCAGTGGGTTAAGCCTCTGCCTTTGGCTCAGGTCATGATCCCAGGGTTCTGGGATCGAGCCCCACATTGGGCTCTCTGCTTAGCAGAGAGCCTGCTTCTCCCTCTCCTGCCTGCTGCTCCGCCTACTTGTACTCTCTATCTTTGTGTCAAATAAATAAAACCTTTAAAAACTTAACTTCTGTTATTTAAAAAAAAATAAAATTACTGTAGGTTTGCTTTCTTTTATAATCAAGATGTTTTTAGGCTACTGGGGTGGCTTAGGTATCATTTTGAAATTACATTAATCGTTATATAGCAACTAATAGGCTATAGTCCAAACTTCATAGCATAGCCTCTAATCATCATTAACTTTTGCTCATCTTTCCAATTTCATTATTTACTATTCTCTTTACTGCCACTAGTCATAAAAATTTGTTTGCTTCCTAAATATAAACTATTCTTGCATTTGAATTTAATTTGGCGGTATTGTTTTTAACATGGAATACTAGTCATTGTTGCTTTGTTTGCCTATAAATTTCTAACCCATTTTTCAAGACTCATTCCAGTCTGTCTCTCTTCAATAGTTAATCTTATTTGTACAGGCAAAATTAGGAGCTATATTTTGTGTTCCATTATCATGCTATACTCTCTTCTGATAAATAATAATAGCGGGGCGCCTGGGTGGCTCAGTGGGTTGGAGCCTCTGCCTTCGGCTTGGGTCATGGTCCCAGGGTCCTGGGATCGAGCCCCGCATCTGGCTCTCTGCTCGGTGGGGAGCCTGCTTCCCTCTCTCTCTCTGCCTGCCTCTCTGCCTACTTGTGATCTCTGTCAAATAAATAAATAAGATCTTTAAAAAAATAATAATAGCAATTATTTATTTTCATATAAGACTTCTGAACAAATTGAGGACTGGGATTGGGTCTTTTTGGTATCTGTCCTCAAAGATGAGTATATAGTAGGTATTTAAATTGCTGAATGAACAAAGAATGATATGATAGAGAAATTAGTAACAAAGGAGTCTGTGAAATCTATTGGGAGAAACCTCAAAAGCAAACTGGTGAGCGTTTTCTTGGTGAGCGTTGAAGGGTGAGGAATAGAATACTTTAAATTTGCCGTATAAGGAAGATCATTTTGCAGTCACATTATTTTTGTTTAAAATCTGTCAGTGAAATTTCTGAAGGAAATAAAACCACCTTTAAATAAAATTTCCAGTATTTTTATACTAATACAATTTTTCTTTAATTTTAGGAAACACTCCTTTACATCTTGCTGTGATGTTAGGAAATAAAGGTTAGTAAATATTTCCTTTCTTATGTTTAACTTCACTCATGTAATTTCAGATTCAGTTAAAATTTTTAAATTTTGTTTTTTGAGTTTTTCAAAATCTACCTGATTATTTTATTTGCTAATTGAGTTATGATTGAGTATATTAAAATTAATATTTTCTCATTTTCTGTAGTTTAACTTAAGAGTTAGTGGAAATCCTGTACTAATTTTATGCTTTTTGAAACTATGTTTTTTTCTTATTTTATTATTTTATCAAGTAAGTATTTATAATTTCCAACTACTAAGATTTATTAACTATTGTAATCCTTTTAATATTCAAAGAGTTTATAAGATTCTTTAATAAGGATTGTTTTATATATATAAACTCAGAAGACTAACCTTTTGTATGTAAGATGATAGTAAGAACTTGTATATTCTTTAATTAAAAAAAAACCTTCATCGACAGATGATTTAAAAGATTTACTTAAAAAGAAAAGATTTTATTTATTTGAGAGAGAGAGAGAGAGAGAAGGAGAGACGAGAGAGCATGAGTGGTGGGAGGGGCAGAGGCAAAGGGAGAGGGAGAAGCAGACCCACTGGGCCGGGAGCCTGGATGGAGGCCTGATCCCAGGACCCTGAGATCCGACCCGAGCATAAGGCAGATGGCTGACTGAACCACCCAGGTGCCCCTAAAAGATTTACTTTTTAAGGCTATCCCTACGAGTAATAAAATCTTCCCAGTGATCCTGGAAAGTGAGGATTTCAGGTAGTGGATTGGCAACATTTTGATGCTGGATTTTTAAATTTTAGATGTGTTTGATAAAAACTTTTAAAGACATATAGTCTTATATTTTTAAAAAGGGTAATGAAGTGTTGTTAACACTTTTCTTTCTGTTGATCTAGAAGTATCATTCTGGAACATCTTTTATTGATACATAATATAATACATTTGGTGTAAACATTTGATCTGAATGTATGCAGATTCCGGGAGTGTAACCAGAACTTGCTTTGTTGAGAAACAAAATTCTTTCGTTTGGTTTTTAAGTTTATATGCTTAAGTGTGTGATCTACAGACTGATTTAATTTTGATTTTAATTCTGTATAAATTGGTGACTCAAATTTTTTTTAGTTCTTTTTAAAATTTAGTTACACTTTTTTTTTATACCTTCTTACAAGGAACACTCACTTGAGTAACTTCTAAGTAAACAGAGATTTATTAAGTGGCTGCATATTATAGAAACTTAAGAGATGAGGACTGATTATATCTCAGGAAGAGAAATGACCAGGACTATATGAGGAATCAGGCTTCCCGCCCCTTCCACATCTCTCTCTACCTACCTGCTTACCTACTATATGTCTATCTCCTATGGTGTGTCTGCTGTTTTTTATATATGTGTAAATTACATGTATTATATATAATGCTAAGAGGAAGACAAAGCAAATGTGATAAAATGTTAACAACTGTTGAACCTCAGTATGGAGTATTTGAATGTTCATTGTGATTACCTTTCTATTTTTCTGTATATTTGAAAATTTTTATAATAGAGTATTGAAAGAGAAACAGAAATGGCATTGTTGAGGCACCTGGGTGGCTTAGTGGGTTAAGCCTCTGCCTTTGGCTTGGGTCATGATTTCAGGGTCCTGGGATGGAGCCCCTCATCGGGCTTTCTGCTCAGCAGGAAGCCTGCTTCCCCCCTCTCTCTGCCTGCCTCTCTGCCTACTTGTGATTTCTCTCTGTCAAATAAATAAATAAAACCTTAAAAAAAAAAAGAAATGGCATTGTTATGTTTTATCATAGGTTTACTTTAGCCTGTCTAAATCATATTTCATAGAACATTAGTTTTATGGCATACTGATAAATGTTTAGAGGAAAATAGTAATTTCAGGTCAAATCAATTTGGAAAATAGTGGGTTTGTACGTATTAAGCAGTTTTTTTAATTGTGGACTTTCTTAGAACTTTAATATGCTAATATGCATTGTGACCTTCTAAGTTGGGGCAGGTGGTGGATATACAGTTGTTGTTCCCCAAAGTTATTTGATTTTTTTTTCCACATGTATCTTGAGAGACTAGAATTCTATGGAATGTATTTTTGCAGAGCACTTGGTTAGATGATTCAGGATCTGAAAATAATATCACTTTTTCTGAGTCCTTTTCATCTAGAATAGGTACTACAGATAATATGCTGATCCGTTTACATTTATTTTAGTTCCATATACTTTTTTGCTTTTTTCTTTATGGCCTTTAATATTTTTGAGATTTGCTTACACAGGAGCAATATTGAAATGTGTAGTGGAAGTTAAAACATCTACCTTATTAATTCTATAAATTAATTTTGCATTGTATCACTCTTCAGTCTATGGCAATCCATTCTCTTTTATCTTCTTCCTTAGAGATAAATATGCTATACCTTTACTGATATCTATGTTAAAGGAAAACTTGCTATTTGTATGCTTGTTTGTAGACACAGTAAAAGGACAAATAGTATTTGTTGATTGACTTAAAGAGGGATATCTTAGGACTTTTGCAGTATTACCTTATTTTTTCAACATTAAAGTCTGATTTTTTTCCTGAATTTCTGGGTCTGTTGACCATGTTGGCCTTCTAGTCTGGGAAGTTGTTGAATTATGGATTTGAGTTGAAGTGGAAAGAGCATTATACCTAAAGAAGATTTCAGGAATCTTTAGAAGATGAAATAGAAAAGTAATCTTTATTTCTTACCCTTTTGGTTGAACATCAAAGAAAGGTTCATCAAACCAGTTGCTGCACCTTTTAGTATATGTGCTGCCGAAGCGAGCACAGTTGCTGTACCTTTTAATTCATTCTTCTGGATCTGCAGTTTTTAACTTTTTTTTCCCTGAGATAACTCTAGAGTTAATATGATTTCTTACTCTCCTTAGAGTCTTTCTCTGGATGTTCTTATTTCTTTGCACTGTCCTATTTTTCCTACTCTCTCTCTTTATATTTTATTATCTTTATAGCTCTTGCTTATTTGTATGTGATTTCTGTTCTTCATAATGTCATTTTATTCAGTCTCCTCAGGTCCTAGCTTCCTTGTGGCACATTTTATGCATTTTTTTAAGCCTTAGTGCCTTGTTGTTAACTATCTTGCTTTTTATTACTCATTGTAAAAATTACTGGGCGAGGGATTTGATTGATCCTGCCTTTTTTTTTTAATGTATCAGAATATGTCATAGGTGAATGGAATATTTATGATTATCTGACTTTTTTAAGTTACTCATTTCTACATTGGTTGAATTGTGATGGGTAGCCATTCAGCAGGCTTTATGGCATATTAGAAAACATAGCTGACATGTCTAGCATATATATAAATCATACCAATCTTATACCTTAGTTTATATAACTGGAATATTGCTTTAAATTGTCCATCTTTTTAATAATTTTGAATTAAAAATTGTTAATGATTTTAGGCTATTAATATATACATACTGAAACAATAGAAATAAAACAGCACAAAGATATAGAAAAGTATCATCTCCTCTACTTTTTTTCCCTGATGTAATTAACATTAATAGCCTAGTGGTATCCTTGTACCCCTTTCTCCTTATTTATTTAACACAGGGGCTTAGTTTGTTTTTACTGAAGTTGAAGTTGAATGAAAGTACACAGTACTTTGCTATATTTTTCTTTTCATGCAGAAGTTTATCATGAAATAGTTCTGTAAGTCTGTAGATACCTATCCACGTTTATGTTGCCCTAACTTCGTTATATGTACACACATCTATACCTACTCACGTAAAACCCCGTGATCCTAGATTTCTTGGAGAATCCATTTTATTTATTTAAAAACATTCTTTTTAGCTGGGCTGTCATCCTCTTTCCTTGTTAACCTCCTTCTTTTTTTAAAATTCGTTAGTTAACATACAGTGTAATATTAGCTTTAGTTGTAGAATTTAGTGATTGATCACTTGCATACAATACCCAGTACTCATCACAAGTGTCCTCCTTAATACCCACCACCATTTAAACCATCCCATTGCCCACTTCCCTTCCAGTAACCATCAGTTTGTTCTCTGTAGTTGAGTCTATTACCTGCTTTGCCTCACTCTCCCACCCCACCCCCCAAGTTCATCTCTTTCCTCCTTAAATTGCACATGAGTGAAGTCATATGGAACTTGTCTTTCTCTGACTTATTTCACTGAGCATAATATGCTCTAGCTCCATCTACATTATTGCAAAATGGCAAGATTTCATTCTTTCTGATGACTGAGTAATATTCCTCTGTGTGTGTGTCTGTGTGTGTGTAGCACACCTCTTCTTTATCCATTAATCACCCAGTGGGCATTTGGGGGTCTTTCCATAATTTGGCTATTGTTGGTAATACTGTTGTAAACATCAGGGTGCATGTACTCCTTCAAATCAGTGTTTTTGTTTCCTTTGGGCAAATACCTAGTGGTTCAATTACTGGATCATAGGGTAATTCTATTTTTAACTGTCTGAGGAAACTCCATACAGTTTCCAGTCGGGCTACACCAGTTTGCATTCTCACCGAAAGTGCAAGAGTGTTCCTTTTTCTCCACGTCTTTGCCAATACCTATTGTTTTTATCCTGTGTTGTTAATTTTACCCACTCTGACAGGTCTGAGGTGACATCTCATTATAGTTTTGAGTTGTATCTCCCTGATGTTGAGTGATGTTGAGCATCTTTTCCTCTGTCTGTTGGCCATCTTGAAGTCTTCTTTGAGAAAATGTCCATTCATGTCTTCTGCCCATTTTTTAACTGTATTATTTGTTTTTTTGGGTGTCAAGTTTTATATGTTCTTTATATATTTTGGATACCAACCCTTTATCAGAAACGTCATTTGCAAATTTTTCTCCCAGTCCATATAGGTTATCTTTTAGTTCTGTTGATGATTTCCTTTGCTGTGCAGAAGCTTTTTATTTTGATGAAGTCAGCAGTTCATTTTTACTTTTGTTTTCCTTGCCTCAGTAGACATATCTAGAAAGAAGTTGCCAGCTGATGTCAAAGAGGTTGTTACCTATGTAGGATTTTGTTGGTTTCAGGTCTCACAGTTAGGTCTTTCATCCACTTTGAATTTTTTTTTTTTGTATATGGTGGAAGAAGTTGGTCCAATTTCATTGTATATTGCTGTCCAGTTTTCCCAACACCATTTATTGAAGAGACTGTCTTTTTCATTGGATATTATTTCCTGCTTTGTTGAAGATTAGTTGACCATATAGTTGTGGGTCTATTTCTGGGTTTTGGATTCTGTTCCATTGATCTGTGTGTCTGTTTTTGTGCCAGTACATTCTGTTTTGATCACTGCAGCTTGGTAATACAACTTGGTAATTGTGAAGCCTGCAGCTTTGCTATTCTTTCTCAGTGTTGTTTTGGCTATTTGGGGCCCTTTGTGGTTCCATACAGATTTTAGGATCGTTTGTTCTAGCTCTGTGAAAAATGCTGTTGGTATTTTGATAGGGATTCCATTAAATGTGTAGATTGCTTTGGGTGGTATAGACATTTTAACAATATATGTTCTTCCCATCCATGAAGATGGAATGTCTTTCTGTTTCTTTGTGTCATCTTCAATTTCTTTCCTCGGTGTATTATAGTTTTTGGAGCAGAGGTCTTTTACCTCTTTGGTTGGGTTTATTCCTAGCTGTCTTGTGATTTTTGATGCAATTGTAAATGGGATTGATTGGTTCCTTGATTTCTCTTTCTGCTGCTTCATTATTGGCGTATAGAAATGCAGCAGTTTTCTGTACATTGAGTTTGTATCCTGAGACTTTACTTAATGCCTGTATCAGTTCTAGCAGTTTTTGGGTGGAGTCTTTTGAGTGTTCTATGTAGAGTATCATGTCTTCTGCCAATACGGAAAGTTTTACTTCTTCCTTGCTGATTTTGGATGCCTTTTACTTCTTTTTGTGGTCTGATTGCTGAGGCGAAGACTTCCAGTACTATGTTAAATAACTGGTGAAATTGGACATCCCTGTCTTGTTCTTGACGGTAGAGGGAAAACTCTCAGTTTTTCCCCATTGAGAATATTAACTATGGTTTTTTTACATAAGATCTTTATAGTTTTTATTATTATGAATTTGTTATCTCTAAGCCCACTTCACTGAGGGTTTTTATCATGAATGGATGTTATACTTTGTCGAGTGATTTTTCTGCTTCTGTTGAGAGGATCATATGGTTCTTATCCTTTCTTTATTAATCTGGTGTATCACATTGATTGAATCATTGTTGCTACCCAGGAGTAAATCCCACTTGATCATGGTGAATGATTTCTTAATGTATTTTTGGATTCAGGTTGCTAGTATTGTACTGAGAATTTTTGCATCCATGTTCATCAGGGATATTGACCTGTAGTTCTCTTTTTTAAATGGAGTCTTTATCTGGTTTTAGAATTGGGATAATGCTGGACTCATAGAATAAGTTTGAAAGTTTTCCTTCTGTTTCTATTTTTTGGAATAGTTTGAGAAGAATAGGTATTAACTTTTCTTTGAATGTTCAGTAGAACTCCCCTGGGAAGCCATCTGGTGCTGGACTTTGTTGGGAGACTTTTGATTACTGATTCAGTTTCTTTGCTGGTTAATGGTCCATTCAAATTTTCTGTTTCTTATTGCTTTAGTTTTAGTAGTTTATATGTTTCTAGCAATTTATTTCTTTTAGATTGATTTTTTTGGCATATAATTTTTCATAATATTCTGTTATAATTGCTTGTATTTCGGTGGCATTGTTTGTTATTTCTCACTTCTTATTTTCTTATTTCTTATAAATTTCTTTATTTGTGTCCTTTCTCTTTTCTTTTTAATATGTCTGGCTAGGTGTTTATCAATTTTATTAATTTTTTCAGAGAGCCAGCTCCTGGTTTCATTGATTTGGTCTACCTTTTTTTTTTTTTTTTTTTTTTTTTTTTTTTTTTTTTTTTTTTTTTTTTTTTTTTTTTTTTTTTTTTTTTTTTTTTTTTTTTTTTTTTTTTTTTTTTTTTTTTTTTTTTTTTTTTTTTTTTTTTTTTTTTTTTTTTTTTTTTTTTTTTTTTTTTTTTTTTTTTTTTTTTTTTTTTAGTTTCTGTATCATTTTTCCACTCAAATCTTTATTATTTCCCTTCCTCTGTTGGCTCTAGGCTTTGCTTTGTTTGTTATTCTTTTTCTAGCTCCTTGGGGTATAAAGTTAGGTTGTTTATTTGAGATTTTTCTTGCCTCTTGAGTTAGGCCTGTATTGCTATATACTTCCCTCTTATGACTGCTTTTGCTTTTACCCAAATGTTTTGGACCTTTGTGCTTTCATTTTTATTGGTTCCCTTGTATTTTGTTTTTAATTTCTCCTTTAATTTTCTGGTTGACCCATTCAGTCTGTAGTAACACTTTCCATGTATTTGTGGAATTTCCAAATTTTTACTTGTGGTTAACTTGAAGTTTGATAGTGTTTTGGCCAGAAAAGATGCATGGTATGATCTCAATCTTTTCTTATTTATTTTTTTATTTTTAATAATTAAAAAAAAATTTTTTTAAATTTATTTTCATTTCTTTTCAGCGTAACAGTATTCATTGTTTTTGCACCACACCCAGTGCTCCATGCATATGTGCCCTCCCTAAAACCCACCACCAGGCTCCCCTAACCTCCCACCCCCCGCCCCTTCAGAACCCCTCAGGTTGTTTTTCAGAGTCTCTCATGGTTCACCTCCCCTTCCAATTTTCCTCAACTCCCTTCTCCTCTCCATCTCCCCATGTCCTCTATGCTCCACAAATAAGTGAAACCATATGATAATTAACTCTCTCTGCTTGATTTATTTCACTCAGCATAATCTCTTCCAGTCCCGTCCATGTTGCTACAAAAGTTGGGTATTCATCCTTTCTGATGGAGGCATAATACTCCATAGTGTATATGGACCACATCTTCCTTATCCATTCGTCCGTTGAAGGGCATCTTGGTTCTTTCCACGGTTTGGCGACCGTGGCCATTGCTGCTATAAACATTGGGGTACAGATGGCCCTTCTTTCCACCACATCTGTATCTTTTGGGTAAATACCCAGTAGCGCAATTGCAGGGTCATAGGGAAGCTTTATTTTTAACTTCTTGAGGAATCTCCGCACTGTTCTCCAGAGTGGCTGCACCAACTTGCATTCCCACCAACAGTGTAAGAGGGTTCCCCTTTCTCCACATCCTCTCCAACACACGTCGTTTCCTGTCTTGCTAATTTTGGCTATTCTAACTGGTGTGAGGTGGTATCTTAGTGTGATTTTAATTTGAATCTCCCTGATGGCTAGTGATGATGAACATTTTTTCATGTGTCTGATAGCCATCTGTACGTCTTCATTGGAGAAGTGTCTGTTCATATCTTCTGCCCATTTTTTGATATGATTATCTATTTTGTGTGTGTTGAGTTTGAGAAGTTCTTTATAGATCCTGGATATCAACCTTTTGTCTGTACTGTCATTTGCAAATATCTTCTCCCATTCCATGGGTTGCCTCTTTGTTTTGTTGACGGTTTCCTTTGCTGTGCAGAAGCTTTTGATCTTGATGAAGTCCCAAAAGTTCATTTTCACTTTTGTTTCCTTTGCCTTTGGAGACATATCTTGAAAGAAGTTGCTGTGGCTGATATCAAAGAGGTTACTGCCTATGTTCTCCTCTAGGATTCTGATGGATTCCTGTCTCACGTTGAGGTCCTTTATCCATTTCGAGTTTA
>PISX010013707.1:43291-55788 GCA_004024625.1 Mellivora capensis | reverse complement strand
AGGGTTTCTCTAATATCTTCTATGCCTTTTTTGAGCCCGGCTAGAACCTTGAGAATTGTCATTCTGAACTCTAGATCTGACATATTCCCAATGTCTGTATTGATTAGGTCCCTAGCCTTTGGTACTGTCTCTTGTTCTTTTTTTTGTGGTGAGTTTTTCCGCCTTGTCATTTTTTCCAGATAAGATTATATGAAGGAGCCAATAAAATACTAAAAGGGTGGCAAAGACCCTAGGAAAATGCCCTTAAAAGAAAAAATTGAATTAACTGCAAGACTGAAGAATCATGGGGAGAAAGCCATGATTTCCACGCTTTGCTTTCTCCTCCTCTGGAGTTCCGCTGCTCTCCTTGTTAAGTGAACTTGGTCTTGGCTGGATTTCTTTTGATCTTCTGGGGGAGGGGCCTGTTGTAGTGATTCTCAAGTGTCTTTGCCCGAGGCAGAGCTGCACCGCCCTTATCAGGGGCCGGGCTAAGTAATCTGCTCGGGTTCGCTTTTGGGAGCTTTTGTTCCCTGAGCGCTTTCCGTAGAGTCCGGAGGACGGGAATGAAAATGGCGGCCTCCTAGTCTCCGGCCCGGAAGAGCTGAGATTCGGGGCTCCACTCCTCAGAGAAAAGCCCCAGCCACTCCCGTCTGCCTCACCTCTGGCCGCGCTCCGAGCTCACCCAGCCTGCGACCGGTTTGAGGTAACCCCGAGCTGAGAGCTCACTCCTCGGCTCTGTCTCTGTAGCCGGCTTCCCGCTCCAATATCTGCTAGCTCTGCGACACTCAGACACCCCCGATCCTTCTGTGACCCTGCTGGACCTGGGACCACGCTGACCCCGTGTGGGCTTCACCCCGGTTTAGTCTCTGGAGCGATGTCCCTCCGTGGAGCAGACTTTTAAAAGTCCCGATTTAGTGCTCCGTGGCTCCACCGCTTGCCGGGAGCCGGCCCCTCCCCCGCGGTCTATCCTCCCTTCGCTTTTGATTCACTTCTCCGCCAGTCCTACCTTCCAGAAAGTGGTCGATTTTCTGTTTCCAGAATTGCTGTTCTTCCTCTCTTTGATCTCCCATTGGATTTTAGGTGTTCGCAATGGTTTGATAAGCTATCTAGCTGTTCTCCTGCTACCTGATGTCATCTCAGCTGCTACTTTTCTGCCATCTTTGTTTTTCCTTATTTATTTTTTTTTAAAGATTTTATTTATTTATTTGACAGAGACAGAGATCACAGGTAGGCAGAGAGACAGGCAGAGAGAGAGGAGGAAGCAGGCTCCCTGCTTAGCAGAGAGCCCGATGCGGGGCTCGATCCCAGAACCCTGAGATCATGACCTGAGCCAAAGACAGAGGCTTTAACCCACTGAGCCACCCAGGCGCCCTTATTCCATTTGATTTAAACAAAATGTACCTTTTATCTTGTATGGCACACAAAGGATTTTAAAAATAGCTTATGTTTAAATAAATTTTAATGATAATAATTAGGCAAATAAATATAATTTGTTTTGTTTCTTGTTTTATAGGTTAGTCTGTAGAACTGAAAAGAATATTGTAAGATTAGAATTAATGACACTTGAGATTAGAGAGCCAAACTGGAAAGTCATGAGTGCCTTTTAAACAAAAAGTTGGACTTCAAACTAAATTCCAGGCCATTTGCAGAGAGAATATCATGACCATGCCATTACCACATTTGACACGGCAAAAGCTTCCTCAATAGAATTAATGATTACTGCGTTTGACCCAATCAAAGAACAGAGTCTGCCATCCTACCAGGATCCTATCATATCATAGTCATCAGGTAGACCATAATACCTCAGTCAGATGAGAACTTAATTGTATAGACCCTCTCTTTTTTTTTTTGCTATCAAACAATTTTGTATTTATTCATTTATTTATTTTGCATTGATATTTATTTCCATCATAATTCAAGCATAACTCAAGTCTGACATTTTCTTTTTTTTTAAATTTCATTTCTTTTCAGCGTAACAGAATTCATAGTTTTACACCACACCCAGTGCTCCATGCAATAGTGCCCTCCACAATACCCACCACCTGGCTCCCCCAACCTCCCACTCCCCCACCCCTGCCCCTTCAAAACCCTCAGGTTGTTTTTGAGTGTCCATAGTCACTCATGGTTCATCTCCCCCCCCTCAATTTCCCTCAACTCCCTTCTCCTCCTCCTCTTAATAAACCAATAATAAAATGTTGGTTTATACATTTGTTTTTTAATTGATTGGTTGTTCTAAAACAGCATTTGTTTTATACATTTATAACTCTTGACCCTTCAGTTTATAGACTGTACATTACTCAAATGCACATCCAAAATAAAGTAATTGAATTTACCTATAGATCGAATGAGACTATATTTTTCAAAAGTGGTCTGAACAATAACTTCTGTCCTGCATGCTCTCCTTCAGTGTAACTTTATCACATTTCCCATCAAGAACTAGAGGCCATTTCTCCACACCCTTGAATCTAAGAGGCTCTGTGAATGTTTTGGCCAAAAGAATAGGACTGAGTTGTCACTCTACCAATTCCAGACATATTTCTTAACTAGCCTGGCAGCTTCTAACTTCTTGGAAGCAGCCATCTTGCAAGAAATATGATTCCTCAAGAAAATAGTGCTGTAAAAGCCTAAGACACATGAAGGGGCCTTGAAGGATGAGACACCATGCAGGGAGAGAATGGCCAAGGAATACCAAGGATCCTAACATGTGAGTAAAGATGGAATCCTCTAGCCCCAGCAGCCCCAGATCCTATCAAAGGGATGAGAGACAAACCACCAACCAAGCCATTCTCAACTTCCTCACCCCTAAAACCACGAGTTAAAAAAAATGGTGGTTTTAAGCACTGAGTTTTGGGGTTGTTTGCTATAAAGCAATAGACAACTGAAACACAGACTATGGGGAGCTTCCTTTTCTATACCCAAACTTGTACTAATCTGTGAAAAGGAAGATCTAAGAGATCTAGAAAGCAAGTTGCTGCACTCAAGAAGTTTTCAATCCAGTGAGCCAAAAAGTATAATACTACAGGAGAAGCACCAACAAAGAAACTGTAAAAAAGCACAAATAATAAATTGTTAATGGTAATAAACAGAATCACGAGTCCTGGAATCAAAGAGAAAATTAGTGCTTCGACTAAAGCACTTTGCTTTGACTACAGCAGCCAGAGAAAGTTTCTCATGGATAAACTGCATCTTTAAATGATGGCAAGTTGGGACTATTAGAAAGAGAGAGAAAAGCCTTTTGTAAGACAAATAGTTTGAGCTACAGTAGTTAGGAGAAAATGAGTGGAAAGAAAGAAAGAAAGAGGGAGGGAGAGAGAGAGGGAAAGAGGAAGGGAGGGGGGGAGGAAGGGAAGGAGAAAAGAAGGAAGGAAGGGAGGGAGGGAGGGAAGGAGGGAGGAAGGGAGAAAGGAAGAGAGAGAAAGAAAGAAAGAAAAGGGAGGAAAGAAGGGGAACAAACTAACAGATGGAGGGAAGAAAGGAAGGAAAGATGGAGGGAGGAAGGAAGATACAAGTAAACAAAAAGTATCAAGAAAAGGAAAAGGGGGAATAAGAGGAATGATAGGAAAACTAACTTGGCTGGAATAAACAGCTGATTGGGGTTGGGCAAGTATATTTTGAGACAAAAACTTGCACTTGAGTAGAGGAATAAATACAAATACTTGTACAAATATACATATATTTATTTATAGTGAGCTTATACACACACACACACACACACACACATACACTATATCTCCATAAGCAGCCTTTTCTTTTGTCCTTGCTATATAAATATAAATATTTGTTTTCTTTTTTTTATAAGCTCTTTTTTTAAAAAAATTGTTTATTTGTTAGAGAGAGAGCGAGCTCGAGCACAGGCAGACAGAGTGGCAGGCAGAGGCAGAGGGAGAAGCAGGCTCCCTGCCGAGCAAGGAACCAGACACGGGACTTGATCCCAGGACGCTGGAGTCATGACCTGAGCTAAAGTCAGCCACTCAACCAACCAAGCCACCCAGGCGTCCCTAAACATTTGTTTTCTATGTGTGACCTGATAATGGTTTAGAAAGATAGTACCTTAAAGTTGTTAGAAACAAGATTCCTAGTGGCCAAAGTAAATAAGGACACATAAAAAAAATTATAATAATGGAGGAATCATAATTTTCTCTGAGAAACCGGAGATTAATTTTCCAGTGCTCTCCTTTATGTAGTGGATAATGTCTATAACAATGCACTTACAATAGATACAGCGATGAATGCAGTGAAACACCATTCAATAAGGTAAGTTTTGGGCACCTAGGTGGCTCAGTGGGTTAAAGCCTCTGCCCTCAGCTCAGGTCGTGATCAATTGATCACGAGCCCCACATCAGGCTCTCTACTCAGCGGGGAGCCTGCTTCCTCCTCTCTGCCTGCCTCTCTGCCTACTTGTGATCTCTGTCTGTCAAATAAATAAATAAATAAATAACATCTTTTAAAAAAAAAAGTAAGTTTTATAATGACTCCAAACAATATAGTGTTAATGCCCTACTCTTGGTGTTATTGCTTGATCTAAGAAGAAGATGTAGATTATCTTTTTTTAAAGATTTATTTATTTATTTGACAGACAGAGATCACAAGTAGGCAGAGAGGCAGGCAGAGAGAGAAGAAGAAGCAGGCTCTCTGCTCAGCGGAGAGCCCGATGTGGGGCTCGATCCCAGGACCCTGGGACAATGACCTGAGGCGAAGGCAAAGGCTTTAACCCACTGAGCCACCCAGGCGCCCCAAAGATGTAGATTATCTTGAAGACTTCATGTCCTTTGGTAATTTTCCATAAATATTATCACAAATGAATTTTCTTTTTTGAGTAACGGAAAGTCATCAAAAAGTTCAAGAACATTCCCTAGAGGACGCATTCAGTGCAAATACTCTGTTACATATCTAACAACCAATTAGGCAGAAAGTAAGGTTAATGGTTAATAAAGGCTCATGTCTGAATGAAGGGCCACCTCACTTGGATGGCCAAGAGATTATTTACATGCAATGCCAACATTTTCTCTGATAACAGACCTGGTGTCAAGGCACAGATGAATAAATGGCCAATCAAAGCCTCTAAATCAATATGTGATGCCGTAAGAATTTAAGCTTGGAAATTTTTAGGTAGGAATTGTCAGTTCTGAGAGATGTCTCAGAACAATAAAAAGTGAATTATAATGATTCGTTATAAAGATAATATCTAACTTTGGGAAATAGAGTATACACACATACTTTTTGAGATAAGTTTTTTGTACCCCTGGGGCAAATAAATGACTTGTGTTGCTGTAGAGAACTATTGAATATAAACCAATTAAATATCACTTGACATCACTCAAGGTAGATGATTTAGATACCAGAGTGCTGATCTTAAACTATCCTTTCTGGCAATCAGTGACACTAACTGAATATGGGGGTTATTTCTAGGACATGACAATAAAAGGCAATTACTCAAAATAATTACTCAAAATAACTAGCATTGTTGAGTGCTTACAATGTGCCAAGTTCTGTTCTAATTGCTTTACGTTCAATAATAACTCATTCAATTTTCACAACTCTTTGAGGTAAATTACTATTCCCATGTTACACATAAGGAAACTTAAGTTTTGTGATTATTTCACTTGCTTAAGGTCACATATTTAGAAAGCAGAGGAACCAGGATTCCAATCATGTCAGTCTGGTCCTAGAGCTCACATTTTCATAACTATCTTATACTTCTTTTCAGTAGAGAGAATTATCTTTCTATTCTCATCACCAGAAATAACGGCCCATCTCATCGAAGCAGTATCATGTCATTAATCTACAATTTCAAAGACAGAGTAAAAAAAAATCACTAAACATTGCCATCATTTCAGCCATCTCTACAGCCCATTTTTGTTTTCTTCAAACTACAATGGTTTTGTTGTTTTTTATTTTTATATATTTTTGTTTGTTTGATAAAGAAGGGCAACTTCCCAATTGAAATTCCACCCAGGCTTCTTAACAGTGCAAAATCTGAGTATCAGGGCACTCCTGTATTGCTCTATTAAATTTTCTCTAAATGAAGAAACTCCAGGTGTTTAATGTTTAGTCAAATTTAATGTTCAAAATGATACAAGGTATAATTAAAAAAAATAAACTCTGAAGAAAGCTTTTAGTAAATCTATGCAGTACTTTGGAAATATTCTTTGATGATTTAGGTTTTTGAAGGTCCCTCTCACATTTGGTTAGAAGCAAAAAAGACTGCACCCCAATGTTTATAGTAGCAATGTCCACAAAAGCCAAACT
The DNA here is from genome assembly GCA_004024625.1 of Mellivora capensis. Taxonomy (NCBI): domain Eukaryota; kingdom Metazoa; phylum Chordata; class Mammalia; order Carnivora; family Mustelidae; genus Mellivora; species Mellivora capensis. Next base: position 49,560 of record PISX010013707.1, on the reverse strand, counting down.
ATGGAAAGAGTCCAGGTGTCCATCAGCAGATGAGTGGATGAACAAGATGTGGTGTATATATACAATGGACTATTACACAGCCATCAAAATCAAAATCTTGCCATTTGCAATGACATGGGTGGAACTAGAGGGTATTATGCTAAGTGAAATAAGTCAGTCAGAGAAAGCCAATTATCATATGATCTCACTGATATATGGAATTTAAGAAACAAGGCAAAGGACCACAGGGGAAGGGAAAAAGAATGTAACAAGATGAAACCAGAAAGGGAGATAAACCATAAAACTCTTAATCATGGGAAACAAACTGAAGATTGCTGGAAGGGAACGGCATAAAAGGATGAGGTAACTGGCTGATGGACACTGGAAAAGGTATGTGTTATAATGAGCACTGAGTATTATATGAGACTGATGAATCACAGACCTGTACCCCTGAAACAAATAATACATTATATGTTAATTAACTGAATTTAAATTAAAAAATAAATTTTTAAAAAATCAAAAGCTGTCAATGAAGTCTTGGTGTTTTCTAAAAATTACAATTAGAATTAAAACACTTTAGGGGTGCCTGGGTGGTAAAGTTGGTTAAATGTCTAACTCTTGGTTTCAGCTCAGGTCATGATCTCAGGGTCCTAGGATTGAGCCCTGACTCAGGCTCCATGCTTAGTCTGCTTGAGGATTCTCTTCCTCTCCGTCTGCTTCCCACCCTCCACTGCTCATGTGCACAATCTCTCTTTCTCAAGTAAATAAATAAGGCTTTAAAAACCCCAATTTAAGTAATAAATTACTACTTGGCAAGGTATCTTATCACAAGTTCATGTGGAATTGTCCTCCATCCAGTTGTTTCCATTCTTTCTATCAGAAAGGAGATAACAGCTGAGGTGGAAGAGAAATCACTAATAAATGGCACTGAAAAATGGTTTCCAGACATGGCAGGAAAGTTGACTGCTCAGAGACATCTAGGAGGGGTCTATACGGAAAAACTTTTTCCTAACATTAACAGAGGAATCACGTTATGGTACGAACAGGTTTTTAAGAGACCTTTTGCTACAATGAATTACTGTGCTTTCTTTTGTCAGAATCCTTTTCCTAGAATCTTTTTGTCAGAATCCTTTGACTCCTTTTCCTAGTTCTGCATGTTTCTGGTAACTTTTTATAAGAAGAAATGGGGATGAGCCATGGGAGTGACTATCATCTGCAAACAACAGATTGGCAAAGATATAGGGAGGAAAAAGAAGTATTAGAAAAATCAAAGAAGCTCACCTGCTATCATGACAAGTGATAAGAGGAAAAGGAACTAGAGAGTTGAAAATTTTATTAAGTGGTAGCAATTTCATTTACTAGGACAAAGGTCAACTAACCAATTCACAATTAAGAGTTTTATTTCTCTCATAATAATTTAATAAAATACCTGCTACCTCAATTATTACCTTTTTCTAGGGTTTTATTAGATCCTAAGGATAAAATGATCCATTAAAATTGGGTTTGGGGAGCCTGGGTGGCTCAGTCAGTTAAGCTGCCAATATTCATGGTCCTGCATGATATTCAGGATTCAGGGCCACACAATCTGCATTCTACAAACCCTCTTCTGGGCTTTCTGCTACCCTGTCCTCTCATGACCATAGGAAAATTTTGACAGTTCTCCCAGGCCACTAGAGTTCAGGGTTTGTCTCGGATCTTCTCTCTGTCATTTCCAGCCTTCTTGATTTGCTATTCCAATCTCTGCTATATCCTGGATGTGGGATCTCTAAAATTGGACAGCATTTCCTATGGTCATTCTATAGAGTAAGAAAAAAATCTCTGCTCTTGGGTTCCCAAAACCTATCTACTATTCCTCTCCTGACCCAGATTTGGATCAAGGGAGACATAGGAGGATCTCTTCACCTTCTTCCAAACTTTCTTTTTATGTCTCCCTTTCTTATGAAGTTTTTCCTCCCCCTGCCTCTCTGTATGGTGGGAAAATCATTTTTATATCAACAGACATTCATCCATACTTTGGTAAATAATATAAAAGGCTGAAACCATGCATTTCTGAAACTCAAAGCAGAGCAATGATTTCTTTCTTTCTCTCTTCATTTCTGCAGTAACATCCAATCCTGAAGACGATGCTTGTAGAAAGTCTTCACTGATGGGGCCATTAGAATAAAAAAATACATGCTAAAGAATCTAACTAGTACTATTATAAGCATACAACTAGACTGCTTTTCTGCTAAGTCACCAGCTACATTTGATACATGATTTATCTTCTTCCAGCTAACACATAAGATATCAGTCATGTAAAGACCAAAGGGATTACTTATACAGGCAACAGGAGGTTAAAAAGGGACTTTTCCTCTCTCAGTGTTGGTTAGGTCACTGACTCACATTCCAAAGGGGCTATATTATACAAGTAGGACTTGTAAAGATTGTGGTTGAGAACCACTTTGTGACCTTCCCATTAACCACTACCCTATAAAATAGGTCGGAGAATTTGAGACCAGTTAGTAAAAAAGTGCAGTCTTTCTTTAGAGAGAATTGTTGATGTGCTATGAGACCCACCAGGTATGGAGCTAATCCAGAAAGACTCAAGAATACTTGAATAGCTTAGAGGATACAGTTGACTGTAGTCTGACTCATACCCAAGGGAGTTTAAAGGCAAGAAACAGAGTACAGGGGTATGCTCTGGGAGAGTAAATGGTTTTCCTGTGGCCAATGTGTTTGTGAAGAGAGAGAGAGAATATGTGTGTGTGTGTGTGTGTGTGTGTGTGAGAGAGAGAGAGAGAGAGAGAGAAGACATTCTGGCCTATAATAATTTTAAATTAATTTTGCTCAAAAGAGCCACTTGGATGAGTGTTGAAAGCCCCACTTAGAATTCATGTGGATGTGGTGCATCACCTGTGTCATGGAACTATAGGTGACAGCTGCAGTGAGGGAGGAGTATCTGAAAATCCTGAAAATGAGAAACTGTCAGTTTAGCTTTAAATATTTTCCAAGTCTAGGGTCAATTCCTGATAGTGCCAGCCAAGAAATACTTTTCCTAAACCTTAGGTCTTCCACACATTTCCAACTCTATCCTTCAGTCCTGGGGGAGCCAATGGTGTCTAGTGAAGGCAGGAGAAAGCAAGAAGTGCTCATTAGGCTAAATAGGGAAAATAACAACCCTATCTCCTTGCTTCTATAAGACTTTGGTTTGAACAATCTCAGAGGAAAAGCTTTAAGTTTAAAATAAGACTGGAGTTTTAATTATTATATATGGATATACATAATATTCCTGAAATGAAATGGTTTCACATAATAAAATGATGGACAACTGTTTTGTTTTTGTTTTTGTTTTTTTTAAATCTGAAAATAAGCAGTTGAGTAATGAGGCCAGCCCAAAATTTGATTGAAAGACAACAAAATAATTAGTCCCTTTGAGTGTGTCTGGCATTAAGTAATGGGAAAAGAAAACTTTTATTTTTCACCTGTATCTTACAATCCTCTTGCCCTAAATATTGTGAAACATAACATATAAACTGCCATCCTTCAATAAACACACACACACAAATGCAAAGGGGAGAAAAATTTTTCCAAAGTACTTTTTTCATTTTTCAGGATTAGAATACTTTCCCCCTAAAATTTCCCTAAAAATTACTCCTAAGATTTGATGGAAAAAAGCACATATAAAAACAAACCAAAAACTCTCTTATTTAAAAAAAAAAACAACATAAAAATGTTCTGATTTCAGGTGAGATGGAGGAGGTACACTCGTTCCTGTCTCTTCCCCTGAATGCAGCTAAAAAACCTGGACAGCACACTTGGAGCAGCTATCTGAAAACTCAGAAAAGATTATCAGGTAAGTTTGGGGAAAAAACCAGAATTAAAAATATGACCAAATTAGTGGTGAGTTCATAATTTCTTTTTCTTCTATCACTGAGCCTGAACAATAGGCAATTTGAAACCTGGAAGTAGTATTGGTGTAGAAAGGGAGAGCTAGAGGAGAAGCCCTCTAATTCTGTCTCAGAAAGAAAGAACAAGTTTCCCTAACACTCAGAGGGAATAGGAAAATGCCCCCATAAGACTGAAAACAATTCAATGATGTCTACTCTTACCATTTCTATTCAATATCACACTGGAAGTCCTAGCTAGTGCAGTAAGGTAAGACTACATAAAAGACATACAGATTATAAAGTAAATGAAACCATCCCTACTTATTGAAAACATGTTTCTCTATCTAGAAAACCTCAAGAAATCTAAAAATTAGTAACTCCTTGAATTTGTGAATTTAGCAGATTACAACATAAAAAGTCAACACTCAGAAATCCTATTATTTCCATACATAAGCAATGAATGACTGGAAACAAAAATTAAAACATAAGACCACTTATAATAGCTCCAAAAAATGAAGTACTTAGGTATAAATCAACAAAATATACAAGACCTGTTTTCCAAAAACTACAAACACTGATGAAAGAAATAAAAAAATAAAAGACCTAAAAAGTAGAGAGATGTTTCATGGTCATGGATTGGAGAATTCAACAATAGTAAAGATGTAAATTCTTCCCAAATTGGTCTACAGATTTAATTCAGTTCTAATCAAATCCCAGCAAAGTTTTTTTGTTTGTTTTTTGCTTGTTTGTTTTGTATATATAGACAAATTTATTGTAAAATGTATATCAAAAACAAAAGAACTGCAATAGCTAGAACAATTCTGAGAAATAGTAATAAAATTAAAGTTATCTCACCATCCATTCTTAAGATTTCTCTAAAGTTACAGTAGTCAGGACAGTGCAGTACCGGTGAAGGGATAGACACATAGATCAAAGTACAGCATAGAGTCTAGAAATAGACCTTCACAAATACAACCAACTGACTTTTGCAAAGATGCAAAGACAGTCATTTCAATGAATTGTATTAGAAAATCTGGACATCCATATGCAAAAATAAGAATGAACTTTGCCCTAACCTTTACTCATTATACAAAAATTAATGTTTAAATTAATCATGAATTTAAATAAAAAACATAAAATTGTAAATGACCTAGAAGAAAACAGATGTGAAATCTTTTGACTCTTGAGTTAAACAAAGAATTTCTAGACATGATGCCAAAAGCACAATCCATAAAACAAAATTTAATAAATTGGACTTTATCAATATTAAAAACTTTGCTCTGCAAAAGCCACTCTTAAGAAAGTGAGAAAATAATTTGTAGACTAGAGAAAATATTTTAAATATTTATAAATCACATATTCAACAAATGACTCACATCCAGAGTATATAAAGAACTCTAAGTCCTGAAAAACAAATAGCTCCATGTAAAGTGGGCAAAGGATTTGAACAAAATCTTCATCAAAGAGACTATAAGGAAGACAAATAAGCATATAAACAGATGCTCAACATCATTAATCATTTTTTTTACATTTTTTTAAAGATTTTATTTATTTGTCAGAGAGAGAGAGAGAGAGTGAGCACTGGCAGACGGAGGCAGAGGGAGAAGCAGGCTCCCTGCCGAGCAAGGATCCCGATGTGGGACTCGATCCCAGGACGCTGGGATCATGACCTGAGCCAAAGGCAGCTGCTTAACCAATTGAGCCACCCAGGTGTCCCTACATTTATTTTTTTTTAAATTTCTTTTCAGCATAACAGTATTCATTGTTTTTGCACCACACCCAGTGCTCCATGCAATACGTGCCCTCCTTAATACCCACCACCTGGCTCCCCTAACATCCCACCCCCCGCCCCTTCAAAACCCCTCAGGTTGTTTTTCAGAGTCCATAGTCTCTCAGGGTTCACCTCCCCTTCCAATTTCCCTCAACTCCCTTCTCCTCTCCATCTCCCCATGTCCTCCATGTTATTTGTTATGCTCCACAAATAAGTGAAACCATATGATATTTGACTCTCTCTGCTTGACTTATTTCACTCAGCATAATCTCTTCCAGTCCCGTCCATGTTGCTACAAAAGTTGGGTATTCATCCTTTCTGATGGAAGCATAATACTCCATAGTGTATATGGACCACATCTTCCTTACCCATTCATCCGTTGAAGGGCATCTTGGTTCTTTCCACAGTTTGGCAACCATGACCATTACTGCTATAAACATTGGGGTACAGATGACCCTTCTTTTCACTACATCTGTATCTTTGGGGTAAATACCCAGTAGTGCAATTGCAGGGTCATAGGGAAGCTCTATTTTTAATTTCTTGAGGAATCTCCACACTGTTCTCCAAAGTGGCTGCACCAACTTGCATTCCCACCAACAGTGTAAGAGGGTTCCCCTTTCTCCACATCCTCTCCAACACACGTTGTTTCCTGT
>PISX010013707.1:0-43191 GCA_004024625.1 Mellivora capensis | reverse complement strand
GGGTATCTCAATGTGGTTTTAATTTGAATCTCCCTGATTGCTAGTGATGATGAACATTTTTTCATGTGTCTGATAGCCATTTGTATGTCTTCACTGGAGAAGTGTCTGTTCATATCTTCTGCCCATTTTTTGATATGGTTATCTGTTTTGTGTGTGTTGAGTTTGAGGAGTTCTTTATAGATCCTGGATATCAACCTTTTGTCTGTACTGTCATTTGCAAATATCTTCTCCCATTCCGTGGGTTGCCTCTTTGTTTTGTTGACTGTTTCCTTTGCTGTGCAGAAGCTTTTGATCTTGATGAAGTCCCAAAAGTTCATTTTCACTTTTGTTTCCTTTGCCTTTGGAGACACATCTTGAAAGAAGTTGCCGTGGCTGATATAGAAGAGGTTACTGCCTATGTTCTCCTCTAGGATTCTGATGGATTCCTGTTTCACATTGAGGTCCTTTATCCATTTCGAGTTTATCTTTGTGTACGGTGTAAGAGAATGGTCGAGTTTCATTCTTCTACGTATAGCTGTCCAATTTTCCCAGCACCATTTATTGAAGAGACTGTCTTTTTTCCACTGTATATTTTTTCCTGCTTTGTTAAAGATTATTTGACCATAGAGTTGAGGGTCCATATCTGGGCTCTCTACTCTGTTCCACTGGTCTATGTGTCTGTTTTTGTGCCAGTACCATGCTGTCTTGGTGATCACAGCTTTGTAGTAAAACTTGAAATCAGGTAACGTGATGCTGCCAGTTTTTTTTTTTTTGAACAACATTAATCATTAAGGAAATGCAAATCAAAGCCAAAATGAGATGCCACAACATACCTATTAGAATGACTAAAATTAGAAATATGAATAATACAAAGTACTGATGAGGATATAGAACAAATAGAATTCTCACATATTGCTGATAGCAATGTAAGGACACTCTGAAAAATAGTTTGGCAGTGTCTTATAAAGTTAAACACACACTTAATACATTACCCAGCAATCGCACTCCTCACTTTTTATCCTGGAGAAATAAAATTCATATCACACAAACCCTATATATTAATGTTTATAGCAGTTCTATTATTAATTGGCAAAAACTAGAAGGAAATAAAATTGTTCTTCAATGGATAAACACCCTGTGGCATATCCATGCAATGGAATACTACTCAGCAATAAAAATAAATGAACTATTGATACATACAACCCGGATGATTCTCAGGCAGGACAATAAATGGAGACAATCTGAAAGGGTTGCATATTATAATTCAATTTATAGGACATTCTTAAAAAGATAAAGCTATAATAATGGAGAACATATTAGTGACTGCCAGGAGTTATGGATGGGATCAAAGTGACTGAGGAGGGATATAGTTCAAGAGAGTTTGCAGGGGGCAGGGAGGGTAAATGGAGCTGTTCTATATCCTGATTGTATTGGTGGTTATACAAAACTATTCATATATTAAAATTCACAGAATTGCACTCCAAAAAGCTCAATTTTACTCTGTTAATTCAAAAATTAAAATAAAGAGATGATGGAAGTAGTTGGGAAATTCCTTACTCACTCCCTTTACTTTCTGGTAATAGACAATAGTTTGCCAACTACTTCTAGCCAGACTAGATTGTCCTAGAAGACATGCATTAAATTATCCAGCCAAGATGTGCCTCTTAATCACACAGGCACAATACTGAAGGTGTTCTCCAAGAATTACAAAAGAACTTCCAAAAAATTTGCCATAATAAGAACTGCCAAAAAAGAAAAGAAGAAGAAGAAGGAGGAGGAGAAGAATAAGAATAAGAATAAGAATAAGAATAAGAATAAGAATAAGAATAAGAAGAAGAAGAAGAAGAAGAAGAAGAAGAAGACGAAGACGAAGAAGAAGAAGAAGAAGAAAACTCAGGGAAGCCAGGTTCTGTTATTCTTGGCAAACTTAATTGCCAAACCAAACCCCATCAATTATAAGATAACATTTACAAGGGATTGGAATGATTTCCCTTCCTACCAAAGGAATGGGGCACTTACTACTGTTTATTTAAATTTGTCAAACTGAACGTTATTTCTGTTGGGAAATAAACACCTCAATTTCACTTGCTCAGTTCTGGATTTCAACGTTAACATTACCCTTATAAAGACTGCAAAACTGGGCCTCATTTTAGATACATAATGATCACATAAAGGACAAATAAGGAGAAAAAATGCACAGCAAGCCTATTATTTGGTGATTCATGTGGTTTTAAAAATATATAATTTCTTTGCTAGAATAATAAAGTCTCAATAAAGACATAAATATATGTTAATTTGTTCTTAAAATGAAAAGACTCAACAGTCCTAGAAAATGTATATTGTTTACTAAAATAAAAATAATGAAATGAAATAAAGAATAAGGTTATTTCTTAAAAGCCAGGTAGAAAACATGCACCCTCACAAAATCAGTCTTTAGGAATGATTTGACTTTAAAGGAAAATGTCAGTGAGTGAGTTGAAATATTGAGAACCTCATCCAGACTACATGATTCTTTCTCTTTACAAATGTCATTTCAGGAACCATTCATTGTGTAATATGTATCTATTAAAGCAATTAAAATATTCCAGCTTTGAACCTCCTCTTCTGCTTTGCTGATACAGATACAACAAAGGTGAACATAAATTCTGTTAGCTGAACAATCACACATGGCAGAATATTCAGAAGCCCCGTTATCTTATAATTAATGTATTTCAGGATGATGTCTGAGGACATGGTATTTATACTGAGAAGGTACTTGGATAATTATTTGAGGATCAGCAATTTCAACAAATGTTGGTAATATTTTTTAAAGTGCTGCCTGGGTGGTTTCAAAGAATGAATCAAAGTAAATATGTCTGATGTGTGTGCTTATTTACATACAAATGGAAAGCTTTCTTCCTAATGGTAAGAGAGCCATGCAAACCAGGGGATTGCTGCCCTCCTCCCTGGCAGGGGGCTCCGGAACCTATAAGGCCATTTATATGTTACCCCTTTTAGGAAAGGGGAAGCAATTAATCCCAAACCTCTGCAGCTCTCTTAACCCGTGCAAATTCACTGCCAGCACCCACACCTTATCTACAGGCAATAGTTCTTTCCCCAAACACATCTCCTCCCTCTTGGTCTTGATCTTTTAGACTCACTTATTATTGATTAAAAACAATGTAGTGATAATATATCTGGCAAAATACACTTAATAAAGTTGGTTAATGAAGTTCAAAATTAACAGCAAATAGCATGAGATGGCAACACATTTCCTTTCTCTCTCTCACTGCCCCATATTCCAAGTTTTGTAATGTTGAAGTTAGAGATAAGATTTACTTTTATTCTCAGACCCATTCCATGAAGGCTTTCTGTGTGCATTATGCACTTAATATAATGATCCCCATTTACTGCACATCTACTTCTACCAAGTACTTTAGATGTATTTCTCTGATCTTTAGTACAGCCCTGAGGCACAGCTTTCATTAACTCTCTTCCATGAATAAGTAAGTTGAGGCTCAGGGAGGTTGCATAACTGATAATGCCATGTGTCTAACCATTAGGAACCCAGTGGGGATTCTGACCATGGTCTGTGTGACACTATGCTACCTGAAGGCCCTAGGACTCTTACGGTCAAGGTAACCATATGTCCTGATTTGCTCTGCATAGTCCAGATGTATGTCTGTTCTCTTAGCATCCCATATGACTGGCATTTTTTCCCTATCGTTTTTCACTTTTAAAAGCATCCCAGTTTTGACAGTAAAAGATGAGATGGCCCTGCCTTTGGAATGCTGACTGATACCACAAAGGTGAAAGAGGTGTGCCTCAGTTTCTTCTTCTCTCTCCACAACTTTGCCCTTGATTGATTTTCCTTTTCATTTCAGATGAGATGTACAGTATCTCCTGGGGCCTCCCTTCCAAGCTAGTCCTCTGACAGTTTTTTCTTTATGTCTGAATTTTATAATAACATTGAGATATGCCCACCAAGAGACCCAACTGTAAGAAAGCTATTAGGTATTAAAAAAAAAAAAGGATAGTTAATGAGAGTTTTAAAAATCATGTGCTAACTGGTTTATTTTCACAGGAACTAAGAAGGAAAATTGGACTAACATTTTATGGAATGCCTATAAGTTAGCAAATACTATGCCAAGACATTAACATGAATACATTTCTCCTTTTGCCAATGAGGAAACTCAGATTCAAAAAGAAGTAGTAACCTTTCCAGGCCCTGGATAAGGATCTTAACCTTCATGAGTCTGAGTCGCATGCCTTATTTTCTTTTCAACACATTACCTCTTAAATAAATGTAAACAGGGGCACCTGGGTAGCTCAGTGGGTTAAGCCTCTGTCTTCAGCTCAGGTCATGATCTCAGGATCCTGGGATTGAGCTCCTCATCAGGCTCTCTGCTCAGCAGGGAGACTGCTTCCCCCCTCTCTCTATGCCTGCCTCTCTGCCTACTTATGATCTCTCTCTCTCTCTGTCAAATAAGTAAATAAAATATTAAAAATTATAAATGCAAATATAACACAGTCATGCATTAATATAAAAATATTGCTGGCTAGATCAACATATTCTATATTTAAAGAATTTGTATTTTTTCCAAGGCAGTTTTAACCTATACACTGTTTTCTATGTCACAAAGCCAGTGTTGACATGAGATGAGCTTGCGGTAACCAGGCCTGTATTTATTCCTCCTTTTATTTCCTATACATAATTACCAGCAATGTGTATGCCTTTGTGATCAGTTTTAGTTGCTTGGATTTGGGATTGAGGCTCTTTAATTGGCAGAGACAATTCTGTAAATTTACATATTTTAAAAAATAAAGTTATAAAGAATGAACAAAATAAAACTTCCCTTTAAAATGTAGTAACACCAATATTTACTTACCACCCTACAATCAAATATTTGGGTTATTTAAAACCAGTTCTTGGTTTCTTTCAGATATACATTCTACCTAATTCTTCTATGAAAGAAGAGCTTTCAGCTTGCTGTATATATTAAAGGACCTACAAAGGGCACCGAGCTGAAGTAGAGTTGCACAAACCAAAAAGGTCATATTTCCATCATTGCCCAAATCACTCAGTGCCAGCAAATATGCAGCCTAGGCTAGTTTTTTTTTTTTTTTTCAGTTTAATGTCACCAGCCTTAAGGCTGATTGTGGCCCCCTGTCAGAAACAAACAGCATTTTTGTCTCCTTATATTCTGTTTGAGAACACAACTCCCATGTGAATTTAGTGGTAGACCTCAAAACAACCCCCTCTACTCTTCCCAACCTTCCATACATATAAAGGTTTTGCTTTGTGGTCTCTGTGGCACTTTCATGAATCTGGGGACACTTCAAGTAGTGATTAAGAATGTTTCAGAAGCCAAAACCAGGTCCCTGAGCACCTCTGACCCAGCTGCAGAAATATCCTGCCATTAACCAGGTACCCCTAAAATCTATCCTGTGCTCCTCCAGGTAAATGACAAGGAAACATAAAGACTTCATATCAGGACTTGTGATCAAAGACAATTGTGAAGTAGACCAAGTCTCCCCCTGCAGAATTCCAATCCCCTTGACCCCAAGCTGGAAATTGAACTTTGAAAGAAATGTCATATAGCAGGAAGAACATTGGTCAGAAGACTGGGTTCTGGTCCCACCTCTGCTACCAACTTGCTCTATGACTTCAGAAAAACCATTGTGACTCTCAGATGTTCAGCAACTTCACAGTCAGAAGTTATGATTCTCTTATTTTCTGGTTAACTGCTCCTTGCTAATGTACTGCTGAGATAGGAGTAAAGGTGGTGTGCTTTTCTAAACCTCTTCCCCACTGCCAGTGTCCTCTCTCATTCCTGATCACATGTGAACACCAAGAACATTTATTGGTTGCATCTCCTCTTATGAGATGGAGAGCTGGCTGAGGACAATGTGTACCTAATCCATTTCTACATCCCTTGTAGATCAGGTGTGATGTCTGCCACGGAGTAGGTACTCAGCAAAAGGTATTTCTTATTTCTTGACTAGTCAAAGGCTGTAGCTGAAGAGCATTTAAAAAGGCAGGATGGCACAATGAATTGTTAGCAGGAAAGTTAACTCTAGAAAAGAAAGTACCTGCATTGCCTTTCAAATCTTATCCCAATGCCACCTTCTCTACCATTTTAAGGACAGCCTTTATTTATTCACATGACAATCTAATCAATGTAATCATATAACTGTTTTACTTTTAATTTCCTCAACATATGGAATATATGTGTAGGGAGTGTAAGGGCCTACTTAATCAGAGGGAGCCATTTTGTTGTTTATGCAGTAAACTTAGATTGACCCTATGCAGTGAACTTAGATTGACCCTGCCCCTCCCAGAGGAACTTACTTGCAAAGCCCATATACAAGGGCGGGTCAGGCCAGGTGGAGACAGCCAATCATATATCTACTAGGATGAATTGTAATTCAATTGGCCACCCATGTGTGACCTAACATGACTGTGCAATTCTCTGTGTATTGCAATCTCATTGGCCACCTGTGTATAGCCCGGCTAAACTACCTCTATAAAAGTAAGTCTGTGAGGTTGGGAGGGATCGTCTCTTTGCAAGAGACGGCCCTGACCGGTCAGTTTGATTCTCGATGCTCGGCGTGAAATAAAGCTTTGCTTGACCTTCGCTTTGTATCAGTCTCGTTCCTTTGATTACGGACCCAACATGGGAGGGGAGAGAGAGAAAGAGGGAGAACACAGTTCCCCTAATTTGTTAACATTTCAACTGGGAAATACTTTCACTCTGTCACTCACATAGGTCTCACCTTTCCAAAATAAAAATTAGCCACAGGTGCTATTTTCCCCTCCTATCCCCTCTCTACTTCCTACTACCACAGTGTATTAATAGAGTCATTAGTTAACTTTTTAATCAGCAAAGTTAATGGAAGAACTCAAATTTCAAAGGAAAAGACTTAAGAAAGTGAGAAAAAGTGTTGAATCAATAACATGGGTAGATTCCTAAATATCATTCTGTTCAAACTGGATTACCACTGCCCAGGCTTCTGATGAGTACTCTGTGACAGTCAACATACCAGATTCCCCAAATTAAACATATTTCTCTATAATTAAATATCACAGCTTCATTGTTCCGATAACAAAATTGAAATATTTTCCACCATCATAATATCCTTAGCAGATAATGTCATTGGAATAGAATGAAATTACCACATGATAATAGGCTCTCGATGCCAAAGTCAAGTTATACTGTTTATTTTCAAAGCAGATCATTACATTGACTTTTTTTTCCATTACCAAGTGATTGATGCAGCTTTAAAGGTGACCAACAAAAATTTAATTTAAAAAAATGATCTAACAGTGGGGATATGTGTGAATGATTCAAATACCAAGGGAGATGCTGCATATAGCAGCATAGAATCCATTTAAATTTTAAGCTTTGCAAACCTTCAGCAGCAGTTTGCTCTGCAAAATGAGAGCAGCTCTCAGAGACCCCAAAATGCCTCCAAATACAATAAAATCTTGTGTTGACATAGTCCATTTCTTGATAACTATGGAATTCTGGAATAGAACACCTGCCAACAGAGGAACCTAGTGTGCACCTAACAAACATGTATGAACTCATCTTGACAAGCAGCCTGAAGAAAGTTGATGTTACAAACACCAGGACCTGCAAATGGGCTCTTACCACAAACCAAAGAAAAAGCCTTCCCACACGCCTCTGAGACCACAGCCATTTCACTCACTTAGGGATACAACCCTATCAGTGAGGTCATCTTCAAATACTCGAGACTCACAATGAATACCTTTCTTTTAGACTCAAAGCACTTACACACAGGCTTTTCAGCTGGAACATGCTCAGTACAAATGACTGCATTATTACATTTCATCTCCCCCCCCCCCCGGAGGAAGGCAAAGAGACAAGGGTACTATCTCTAAAATAAAAATGCTAGGTGATTTAACTTGAACTGATTGACTTTCAAAATCAGATGCAGTGTTGGAAAAATATTCTGTACACTTTTCATTTTAACAAATATTTCATGAGTAAGGCACTGTGCTAAGGGCTGCTGGAGGTAGAGAAAGAAAACAACAACAAAAAAAGTCCACTTTAGCCAGATCATGCTGCCTGCTCACTGCTATTTATTTTCTCTGCATGAAGTCATTTGGGGCTGGGTGGATTCCAGTTAAGAGTACTTTGTACAATCCGTGCTTGCTGCTTGCATGAGATGTATGCCATGCACAATATTTTTGATGATGATGTTAATTGGTGTTGAACACAACTTATTTATAATTCTAAAGAATTACACTTGTGTTAGGGATGCCTGAGTCTTCAAGAGCCTAAATTACATGTTAAAGATTAAAAAGGACAGATTTTTCGACTGGACTGCCCAATAGGCTGACACAAGCTGATTATTTGCAAGTATGGTAGCCACAGTGTCTGAGAGGAAGTGTTAGTAAAAGAGATAAACTTTAAATAACTCATTTGTGACAGAGAGCATAATAATCCAGGGCCCCCTCAACCATATTCCAAGAGAGCACTTCACGATGTTACAGACTGCCCTGGGAAAGATCTTGTCTATGTCGAGCTAACTGTAAACTGTTCAGCCCTGATTGATGTAGCAGTCCCATAAAATCCATAGCTTTGCCCCCATGCCAAACTCTTGCCCAGCTCTCCAGCAACTGCTGCTGTGATGTCCTCTGTTAGATGAAAATTCTCCTACCAATGAGGTCCCTGGTTCTGGCCATGCTTGCTCTACTTTGATTTTTCTTTAATGTCCTGTCTCAGTCTCTTGCTTTCACAGTCTTTGTGCTACTTTCTTAGCACCCTATACTTCTTTTCAGTAGCACTTATCCCACTTGTTATTGTTTTAATGCCTTACCTTTCCCATTGGACAGTAAGCACTGTGGCCTAGAAGTTAGCATCTGAATTGTTCTCTCCTGCATTCCCAGTACCTAGACAGTCCCTGGCACAAAACAGGTGCTTAATAATATTTGTTGACTGTTGTGATAGCCATGTGCACATCCTTCCCTAAAATAGTCTTAAGATGCCTGGATGTCTCAATCAGTTAAGCAGCTGACTTTTTATTTCAGCTCAAGTCATGATCTCATAGGTCCTAAGATGGAGCTCCAGGTTGGGCTCTGTGATCAGCGGGGAGTCTGCTTGAGGAATCTCTTCCTTTTCCCTCTGCCCCTCCCCACCCACCATTACTCTCACATGCACATGCCGCACTCTCTCTCTCTCAAATAAATAAATCTTTTAAAAAAAATACTCTTGAAAGAATGTCCAGATCGTCAGCCAGCTCTAGTCTCCCAATTTCCTTAGAATGAGGTTGAATGACTCTTTTCCTCAGGGATTATTTTTTTCATTTATTCAACAAGTAGCTATTGAGCATCTACTATGAATGAATGGCTGAATGATCAATAACAATGTGAGTTGGAGCATCTGAAAAATGCTACAATCCACTAGAAGTCCCTCAGTCACTC
This sequence comes from Mellivora capensis, assembly GCA_004024625.1. Lineage (NCBI taxonomy): Eukaryota > Metazoa > Chordata > Mammalia > Carnivora > Mustelidae > Mellivora > Mellivora capensis. The sequence goes on along the minus strand of PISX010013707.1, from coordinate 33,782 downwards.
AATAATAATGCAAACCTCCACAGACTTAGACAAAGCATATTCTGCTTAATGCAGAGCCCAGGGCAGATATTGTCTTGGTAACAGGCAGACACATGGACAAACATGGCATACCAACTGTAGTTGGATTTGTGTCCCAAAATAGATGCTTCTGGTTATAATATTAACTTACTTTAAATTACATATGCATCTCTGAAGTATTACTAAATAATATGTTTCACAGATACTGGAGATGGGAAGACCTCATTAGATCATGCAATTCTCTCTCTCTCTCCCTTTCTTCCCTGGTATCTAAATGAGTTTTCTAGTCCCCTATGATTAGTGGGATTTGGTTATGACCAAACTGTCAACTGTTTGGAAGCACTTACTTAATCATGTTAGCAAGGAACAGGTAAAAATGTGCACTCAAGTGAATCTATCTTTGTTGCTCTTTGGGCTTTACTTCTATCCACAGTGTTAAGTCTTACAAATAGAGGTTATTCATTCTGTTTCAATAAGTAATATGTAAGTAATATGATGTTAATGAGTCCTTCTAATTCCATTAAGTCTCCTCAGGACCTGAACATGATTAATAACTAATTTTAAATCACTGGGAAGCTACTTCTCCATTTCCTCCTAGGAGTCATCTGCTTATTTGCAGATTTATCAGTGAAATGTAAGTGAACTCACCCACCAAAGATCCACAGTTCTTTGCACCAGACCTGCTGGATTTCCATACAGCTGGATGCCATTTTCTTTGGGGAGGTGACTGATCAATAGGAGCAATTTGCTGAGTACCAAAAACACAAAAGTCAGGAGCCTAGCATATGTACACAGACTGGCAGGATTTACATCCTGGATTTACTATTTACTATTTGTAAAACACTGAGAATTTTACTTAATCTCTCTCTGCCTCTCATCTTCATCTATAAAATAGTGCTAATAACAGCACCAGCCATAGCATTGCTTGTAAAGATTAGATGAATTAGAGCAGAAGACTGGCATATAATAAATGTTCAATAAATAAAACCAGAATTTATTTAAAAAGTGATGAAAAATTCTCATATCTGATTTTCTCTACTTTATTCAAAAATATGTATTTGCTCAACACAAATATAAACTGAAGAGGAACTTATAGTACACAAGCTAAGTAGGAAAGCAAAAAATATGCCAAAAAAGTTAGAATTTATTTTTATTTGTTATATTTGTTTCTTCTTTATTTATTATATTAATTTTATGGTACATACACATTTATGGCAGGCATTAATATCTAAAACTGTCCCTTGAAATGCCATAGTATAATTTTCAGAATCTGTGAATATGATAAGATATAGCCCCCATGATTATGTTGTGTTTTATAGTATACCAGGGATATTATTTAAGTGGGTTTGATCTAATCCCATGAACATGTACAAGGAGAGAGCTTTCTCTACCAGATACAAGAATTCAAAGACAAAGCAAAAGGAAATTTTGACACACAAATGTTGACTTGAAAATACAGGGAGCCATGTGAGAAGGAATGTGTGTAGTGTCTCAGTTGCTGAGAAGTCATTTGCTGACAGTTAAAAAGGCTATAAGGACATCCATCCTACAACTACAGGGAATTAATCCTGTCAACAAAATGAATGAATTTAGATGTGAACTCCTCCCCAGAGCCACCAGAAAAGAGGTTTACTTTTTTTTTTAATCCTTACTAAAATCCTAAAAGCAGAAATTAATATTTCCAATTACAGATGAGGAAACCAAGCTTTACTGTCATTAATCAATCACCTTTTCTAGTAGCACACAACTAGTAAGTACTAAAGCCAGGATTTGAACTAAAGTCTCCTTGAAGGTAAAGTTTAAGTTCTTGACATTATACTAACAATAATACAAACTAGAACCTTAAAAACTATGCTGTTTTGTATTCACATATTCATTTAGCATTTACTACGTGCATTCCATGCATCAAAAGTAAAAAGAAATGTCTGTCCTCAGGGAAGAAACAAAGTTAAAAAAAAATCATTTCTTGGGGTGCCTAGGTGGCTCAGTCAATAAAGTGTCTGCCTTTGGCTCAGGTCATGATCCCAGGGTCCTAGGCTCAAGTCCCACATCAGGCTCTCTGCTCAGTGGGGAGCTTGCTTCTCCCTCTCCCTCTGCCCACTTGCACTTTCTCTCTCTGTCAAATAAAAAAAAAATTTAAAACAAACAAACAAACACTTCTAGCTGGAGATGAGGATAGACAACATGAGGGAAATGTTATTAACTCGGGCCTAGAAAATGATGAAGACTTCTCCAAATCAAACAGTCCAGAGTTAGCTTGGATGGAGGCTGAGATCTCAGTTCACCTGGATCAGATTATATCTGAGACTTAAATTCTTTCCATTTTTCAGTCCCTCTTATTTGACTCATGACTTTTGCTTAGATACCTCCAGAAAAGAGAAAGACATTCCACTGGTGACTCTTGAAGAATCTTTCAAATCTATGATTCTGTGGTTCTACCATTTTGATACACTTGTTGAATTTCTTTCTATATTTCTTTTTTTTTAAAGATTTATTTATTTTAGAGAGAGAGTGAGAGCACAAGTGGAGGGGGCAGGTGCAGAGGGAGAAGGAGAGAGAGAGAATCCTCAAGCTGACTCCATGCTGATTGCAGAAACTGAGGCAGGACTCCATCCCAGGACACTGAGATCATGACCTGAGCTGAAATCAAGAGTTTGATGCTTAATTGACTGAGACACCCAGGCGCCCCTTTCCACATTTCTTTATATAGCAATATAGAGATCACTTTGGGTATGGAAATGTCTAAGGGAAGTCAATTATGGGAAATGACCAAAGTAGGATATTACAAGGTCAGATTTTCATTTTCAATGGTTTCTCCAGCAGAAATGTGGAGAATGGATGGAGTTGGGGGAGGAAGAGAGATAAGGCTCAGGAAGAGCTATAGGATGGAGACAAAGAAACTCAACATATTATTGGGAAATAAAACTGTCAATATCAGGGTTGATTGATGATAAAAAGAAATTAATCAAAAATGACGAGTATCTGGCTTGGGAGATGGGACGTACATTGAAATGGAGACTGAAAAGGATGTGCAAATTTGTAGAACAAAGGTAGTTTACTTCCCTGTATTTGAGTAGGCCACATAATATACAAGTGGAATACTGTTAGTCTAGTGATCAGAGAGGTGAGGTGTAAAGAGATTGGGATGTCATCACCATTTAGGTGACAACTGAAACTCTGTGAATGAGCAAGATTATCAGGGAAAGGAGCTGGAGGGAAGAGAGCAGTGAAACAAGGATGGAACCCCAAGCAACACCAACATTAAGAGGAGGGAGAGGAAAGGAAGTGGGAAATAAAAGAGAAATTGTAGGAGAAGCAGGAAGAACCAGAGGAAATTTAATATGCACATTACTCCCCCACTATGGTATGTATATACAAACAGAAGTTATGAAAAATAATTGAGATATACTAATCCCCTTATTTAATCACTCCCACCTAACTGAAAGATTCCCCCCTGCCTCCAGTTTTGAATCAGTATACCACTCACTGGGTTAGAAAAACCAGAAAGAACTGGTCAGTAGCTATTTCTCTGTGTTTCAAGTCACCCATGTCAATTCCCTCTCCATTCTCCTATGGTAAAGAGGTTTCCAAGCTGTTGCCCTCTTCTTTAAATGTCCAATACATGACATTTGACCTGAGGCCCTGGTAGCTCTAGGTTCCTTCTGGATCTTGGTTTTTTTCTTTTTTTTTTTTCTTTCATGCTGACTTGATTAAACCTGTTGCCTTCAAGTAAGAAACTCCATTCTTAAAAGTGAAGAAATACAAACTCTAGATTTAAATTAACTAGGATTGCCATGTCAATGGGTGAATCATGCCTTTTAGAGAAATGAGATTCTTAGAGAAAAATGAAGGTAATGAGGGTAGGAGCCAGGGCAAAACCATATTTTCCTTATATTACTCTCTCCCACAATTTTATATTATTCATCTCAGGAGGAAGGAAAAAAAAACTTTAGAAGGATTATATTTGGTAATCCTTCTTCATTAACAAAAATTAAATCAAGAAGAGCAAATGCTTCTTTGGTTCAGTCCCAATATATTCAGTATCCTTACATGCAAAGCCTTGGTTTCACTCCCCCACCTCCACCCCTTACATATACACTAGAATATAAAACCCATATATTTCCTCTCCCTCTTCCCTGCTTGAATCTTCAGCATCATCATAAACCACTACATATTTCCCTTATGTATAAATTTAGAATCTATCCTCTAACACAAGAATGCAAAATCTAAGGAGGTTGGGATTTTCTTCTACCATATTTACAGCTTAAGTCTCAGGGTTTAGAACAATTATTGACCTGTAGTATATGCTCATTAATGTGTTCAATAAGTGAATTAATGCTGCCACATCACTATCACACTTATTTCTACTGTTACTATATAATGTCTTAATAGAAATAATCAAAGAGATAAAGTATTATTATAAATAATAACAATATTAACAAATGCGAGAGGCATATGTAATACAAGTACTTCTAGTAATTCTCCTATATAGTTATATAACCTTGAATATATCATATATATTCTTTATTATTTTTACCTATAAGAGAAGTGAGTATGGTAAGTTGACCCTTAAGATCCCTTATTGTTTCAGAATCTAATGATTCTAGATTTAGGTTAAGCCAATGAAATGAAAGAAGAAAAGAGAAAGGTCAATATGTACGAAAGATTTTATAATAGAATTATGGCCTAAGGAATGGGATGGGCAAGGGATAATAGTGAGTATGGGGAGAGGGGGTAAAACAAGGAAGTCAGCTGTAAACTCTGGCAAGAGTAGGGCCAACCAAAAAAGAAGTGGGAGAGTTCTAGAGACAGTTCATGAGGTGCTGTGCTTTTAGGACAATCATTGTTGGTTTAAGGATGAGGGAGGCAAGACATGAGATGTCATCTCTCATCTATTAGTTATAAAAAGAATGTGTGTGTGTGTGTGTGCATGTGTGTGTGTGTAAAATTAGAGAGAGAACTATCCAGGAATAGTTTCTGTTGTAAATCCAGTGTGGCCACCAATCACCCCAGTGTGGCCACCAATCACTTCAGTTTCATGGCTCAGTCTATGTTTTTGATGGTTTCTCGTTCGCAATTACAGAGGTATAAGATGAGGTAATGGAGTGACCCATATATATTCTTATTATTAACTAAAAAATCCAAAAAGAAATCTAAGTAGTCCCTTCTAGAACATATCAGGAAATAGTCCATCCATCCCAAGGCCTTTCCCTTCTGTCTTGTCTCTGCTCACCACCACAAATAAAAGAATGTTTTCCTGAATACTTCTTTTGTTTACTTGGAGTTTCACAAGACCAAATCTCAAACTGATAGGCGGTCAAAACATAGAAATTGGAGGGTTTTTCTAAGAGAAAATTCAACTTTCTCAATAAGCACATTCTTTTGCAACATTCAAAGTGACTTTAAGTAAATATTTGGTTTCATTTCTATCATTCTTAAAAAATATCAACTAACACCAATGCATCTCTGAAAATTTATTAAAGAAAAAAATCACTAACATTCAATATAATTTAAAAAAATATCCATTTCTCCATCTTGTATAGCTATCCACAATTCCAGTAGGGTTTCCTAATTCAAACTAAAAAGGAAATAAACTCACTAAATCCCATTGCAATCCACTGAACACAGCTATAAATTTTAAAAATATAAAACAATGTTATGAGTATCTCTTTTGAATAAGTGTCTGCATTCTCTAATTTATTTAAAATATAATTGCTGTGTTGAAATATCACTAAGAAAATGAATATACCCTTAATTGAAAAAAGTAAAAACAATAATTTTAAATGACCTAATTAGTTCTACTAATCCATTTAACTACTTCTTTTTAGCCAGTACCAGCAGGTAACTATGACTTTCTGGATTTAGAAATGATACACAGTATTGTATTATTATACAATAATGCTGCCTACTTTTCCCTTCTAAATGAATAGCAACTTATCTTTATCCATTTTCTTTAAGACAAAATTTGCATACAATTTCAAACTTTTTTTCAGTGATTTCTAGTAATACGTGAGAAGAGAATTACATATGTTAGGGGGCAGGAGTGGAAGGTGGACCTAGTCATTTTATTTCCATGAGAACTTTATGGACCTTATGGTAAAAAATATGGCTGGGCCTCTTGGGATTGAGGAATGGCCCCAGAATAGTCTAGGAATAATGAATCCTGCTTAACTTCCCCAGCAGTTTACTACTTTGGAAAGGAATATATTTGAGAGGAATAAGGGTCAAGGCACTACCTTGGTCCATTAGCTATGGTATTTGCAAAGGTGAATGGTTCTGAGTACACTATACCACTGTGGTATCACTGAGATTATAATTCATCCAATTATAATTCACCCAATTCTTTGTAAAGAATGGGCCATGGGAAGGAAGAGAATAGTAATTAAGATTTATCAAATAAAAAAAAACATTATTGTAAGTGCTATATAACACACTGCTTCTCCAACTAAACAGTTTTATTCAGAGGCAATGAGAGTAATTTTTGCCCCATTGCCTCCCCTCAACTAACACCACCACCAGTGAGCAATAGTCAAGGTTTCTAAACATTTCACAAGTGAACCGATTCTTCCTTCCAGTGTCATGTTATACAGATATAAGACAGATCAAAGGTATTCATTTCCTGGGCTGTTTAACAAAATACTGCAAACTGAGTAGCTTAAAAGAGACATTTATTCTCTCACAGTTCTGGAGGCTAAAATTCCAATACTCAGGTGTCAGCAAGTTGGTTCCTTCTGGAGGTTCTGAGTTAAAATCTATTCTGTGCTTTTCTTGCAGCTTCTGCCTGTGGTTGCCGTTAGTGCTTGGTATTCCTTGGCTTATAGACCTATCACTTCAATCTCTGCCTCATCTTCACATGGTATTCTCCCTAATGTGTCTCTTCCTTCTCTATGTCCAAATCCCCCTCCTCTTATAAGGATACTTATAAAACCCTCTGAATCCAGTTTGGCCTCATTTTAATTTGATTATGTCTGCAAGATCTGATCTCCAGATAAAGTCATATTCACAGGTACCACGGGTTGGAAAGGCAACAAACATATATATATATATATGGGGGGTTTTTTGCTTTTTTTTTTTTTTTTTTTTTTGGTGGCACAGGGGAGGGCGCAACTCAACAGCTACCCTGGTAGAAATGCTGTCTCAAGAAGGAGGACGGTGCCATCCATAAAGTCCCCCTCATCCCTCAGGTATGTGCTGAATCATTTTCAAGGAATCCTAAAGTTCTATAGAAAAAGTTTAAAAATAGAGAAACATTAGAGCAATTATGAAAGTTTAAAAATAGAGAAGCATTAAAGTAATTACAACTGTATCAACATCAAGAACACTCCAGAAAACCTACAGTGCAGCTGCAACTATAAAGAATAATATTATGACTAGAAAATGGTGATCACAAACTCAAAAGTTAATGAGAGAATTTACTAGCTTTAGAATGAGGTATAAGAATTTCTATTTCTAATAAGCTAATACTACCAGATCTTACTTAGGTCAGACTTTTAGTAACACATATTTAGGGGAAGATTACTGTCAAGTATGAAGAAAACTGATAAGAGGCTGGCACATGCCTTGATATTATCTAAGGCTAAAAAACTCATTGGAGTCATGGAAATAAACACACACACACACACACACACACACACACTCTCTTGGTATCACAATTTCTGAACTGAAAAATGTCGATGTGTGGAGTTGCTGAAGTGCTCTCCCATCACTCCACCTTCCTTTACTAGAAGGGTGGGGAAATGCTCAAAGTTCTTTTGGGGGGGTTATTGGCAGGTTTTTGGTGTTTTTATTTTTGTTTTCTTCCATTTTTTACATGAAAGGTGCTTGAGAAAAAAGGATAGGAAATAAACAGTGCTAACAATGGGGAAAAAATACAGTGAACTGAGGTAAAAGTATCGAAGTTAATTAGCAAATCTTTTGCCTAGGGAACCCAGAAGTCAAAAATGGCCCAGACCTAGAGGCTACATGACCACACACAGGGGAATTTGACACTTTGCCGAATTCCCTACAGTGCCAAATTAGTCAACCTGAAGGAAGTCCTGAAAGCAACGTAGGAGAAAGTCAGATAAGACATGGTGAAAAGGAAGTCATGCTCCCCAGCTACCAGGCTAAAATGGACACCCAAAGAAAAAGAAAAAGAGGGGGAGGCAGCAGCTTCACTGGTCTCAGAATGCCTTGCCCCAGGGCAGATTGAAACTGAGCCCAAATGCCCAGCTGTTACACCAGTGGTCCTTGATGACCCTGACCGTAAATAGCCTTAAATAGGGTTTCTCTTGTTTACATAGAAGCACAAATGAGTCACACAAAGTAGCAACTTCTAGTAGTATTGGATCCCTAGAAAACTATAATCTGAAGCAGTTAAAATCCTGGGAATCCCTTGAGCAGTTCATTAAGAATGAATTACTGGCTCAGGATCCATTTACTCCAAGTAGAAAGTCTCAGAATCTGGTTATCTGTTTGAATTTTGACAAAAGTATTTCCCACATCTGGTAGTTTTATTTGTAGCTCTCCATCAAATTACCCAGAAAAAACTGATTGTGTTTTACTTATGTGGTAATTATTCACAACACAAAATGTAGGTGAAGACATGGCATTTTTAAAGCCATGGAATAATCTGGATATATGTCCCAAGTTTTTCTGGAATTTTATAACATTAAATTTTCTGTGTCTCATTTATATAGGAATAAAAATATCTGAAGATAGGTCAAAAATGAAGTTACTTACTTGTAAACTACCTAAACATAATGTTTACAAATATAAATTTATATAGTATATAAGTTGCATGTAAGTATAAAGGTATGTAAATATAAAATAATATAAAAGCATCACTAAAATGTGTTATGACCCAAATACATTGATTTTCTTGTTTTTATGCATTCTTTTTCCTGTGAACCCCAGATACCATTGTGAATATATGGACCTACAAAAATTTTTTGTAAAATTTTAAAAAAAGTTTTTTTTCCCTCTGTATAGTTGTTTTCCAAAGGTTTAACCACAGTTTCATAAATATTTTTCCTATTATGGGGCACCTGGGTGGCTCAGTTGGTTAAACAACTGCCTTCGGCTCTGGTCATGATCCTGGAATCCTGGGATTGAGTTCTAGATTGTGCTGCCAGCTCCACAGGGAGTCTGCTTCTCCCTCTGACCTTCTCCCCTCTTGTGCTCTCTCTCACTATCTCTCTCTCAAATAAATAAATAAAATCTTTAAAAAATATTTTTCCATGAAGTGTGTAAGCCTGAAAATTCACAGACCTGTGCTAATACATTAATTAAAATGTTAATAAAAATATGTTAATTTTATGTTAATAAAAATAATTAATAAAAAATATTTTTCCTACTATGAATCTAAAGTTGACTATAGAGAAGTAAGATAATTTAGTCAACCAGATTTTCTATTTGGGAGCAGAAAGGATTTAGGGAGCTTCCATAGGGTGGGACAACATCCTCCTGGGAAAACATCACACTTAGTGTAGATTACACTAAACAATGCTACTGATGACTGGAATTAGAAAATATTATAATATTATTATAATATACTATACATAATATCATATAAGTTATCTATTATATTACATAGTATTAATACTATTTTACTTTTTTATTTTGGATAAAGTTCTTAAAGTTTCTTGCATTTCTTATTTTTACTTTCATTAAATTATCTGATACATTTATTTGACTTTTAAATTATAGAAAAGTATCTGTATTTATCTGACTATTAAGAGAATGAATGTTCAACACTGAGTTTCCTACATTATAGGTAAGAGATTGGTGCCAATAAATTAAAGAGGTAATAGAAATGTTGGCAAAAGCACATATATTTTTTCTTTAAACTACTACTTAGTTATTTAAAAATAATTCATTAAAAAAGACTTCTTAAAAAATATATAATTCCATGTTTAGAGAAGAATATATCACTATAAGCCTGGAACATTTTGTTGTCAAAATCCACAACACATTCAGAGCTATCTGATTGTAGTGTACAAAATGATTAAAAGTTCAACCTCCAGAGAGGACTATGAGTAAACAAGTAGTGACAAGTTGAACATTAACAAAAGTTCCATCACTATAACCAGACCACTCATTCATGCATGCATTCTTTCATTCAACAAATATTGAGTATGCACTGTGTTCCAAGCGCTGTCTTATGCTGGAGACAAAACCACAAACAAAACAGACAAAATCTATGGTAGGTAGAGCTTATTTCTAGTTGCAGGAGACAGAAAATAAATATTCAAACAAATGAATACATAACACATTGGGTTCTGATAAGTGCTATGAAGGAGAGAAAAGATAAAAGGACAAAGAGTAACAGTGAGGGATGCTATTTTATGCAAAGGTGTCAGGAAAGGCTTCTCTGATGAGGTGGCATTGGAGCCACTCAAAGCATAAAGGAGGGAGCCATAAGTGGCTGGGAAGAGACTGTCCCACTCAGAGGAGACTAAAGGCAAATCCCAAGGTGGGAGCACCTTGGAGATGAACTTAAGGAGATAGAGGGGGTCGGAACATACAATGCTTGATAGGCTATGGAAAGGATTTTAGAATTTGATGGGGAAAATTAGAGGGTTTGGCCAAAGGATTGACAAGTTCTGGCATACTTTTTAGGAGGATAATTCTGACAGCTATGCTGAGAACAGACCGTAAAAGGGCAAGGGTGAAAGCAGGGAAACCAGTCAGGGCACTATCATGACAGTTTGAGGCTAAGGTGGAAATAGTAAGATTGATGAGGAGTGATGGGATTTAGGATATATTTTTGCAGGTAGAGTTGACAGGATTTGCTGATAGATTGCTATGAGAGAAAAGAGTAGTTCCTTAGATGTTTGCATGGAAAAAAAAATATATATATATAATATACGTATATATTATAGTTTTTTAGGTTGAATCATTGATCATGTAAAATTACCATGTTTGTATATCAAAAAATGATCAAGTGCTAGAAATTTAATACAATTCAGCCAAATAACAATAAATTCAGGAGAAATTACCGTATGGATGCTATTTATAGAACAATCCCATTATGTAGGAAGTAAATAGAAAAGAATTACAAGATCTGGGCCCTGGGACACTCTACACTTACAGATCAGAAAACTGAAAAGGAAATAGAAAAAGGAGATTTAGGAGTAGCTGGGAACATAGGAGGAAAATGATGAGAAAATGGTCTTGGAAGATATTGTTCCAAGAAGGAAGGATTATTCAACTTCGTCAAATGTTTCTTGTAGGTTAACAACATGAAGACCCAGATATCACCATACTAGTGAAACCCATTATGTCAGTATATAAAAGGCTTTTTGCCCATAATGTTACCAAAAAAAGGTATCTAAAATGTGCTTTAAAAAATAAAGTCACTACTAATATTATTGTCATTAAATTAATTGGTGTATAATTTCTTATAACTTAATTTTCCTTTCTTTCAAAGTTAATATAGTACATTTCCCCACTATCTTAACAGGTTTAAGCAAATATTCTTATAGGTTAGATCAACTGCATCAACATTGAAAAATACAAACATTTTTAAGTCAATAGATTGACTAAATTTCAAACAGCCTAAAGCATTTTCTAGTGGAAAATATCCACACCCAGAAAACTAATCTTAAATTTGCCCAGTCTCACAATAAATGCTCAAAAAAATATACTAGAGTTTTTGTACTATTCACCTGCACTTGTTATAAAGAGATACATTGCCAGAAATATGCACAAGTGGGAGGGTCATGAAGCATATTTTAAGGAAAAAAGATTAAAATGCCAGAGTTGTTATGCCTAGTAAAATTATGATACCATGAACTGATGTTATGATGTATGATTTCCTACTTTGTGTAAAGAGATCTGTTCAGTTTCTATATCTTTTGCCAAAACAAAAATGCCACTTAACCCTCACACATGTGCAAATAAGAATATACTATATACTGGGAAAAAATAGAGATCAAGATATAATGACCATGAATACATATGCACCTAGCAATATAGCTTCAAAATTAATAATAGTAATAATAATAATAAAGGTATGATACAAATTTGTAGTTGGGGATTATAATCCAGTCCTTCCAGAAACTGTAGTTTAAAACAACCAAGAATAAACAAAGATATAAAAAAATTTAAAGAAAATAGTCAATTACATAGGACATTAAATATATAAGGACTTTCACACCCAAGAAAAGAGAACATATGTTTCTAGCAAACATGGAGCATTTACAAAAAATAATAGTAGTAGGGCAACTAAGGCACAGAATAATCCTCAACAAATACTAAGTAATCATTAGCATACAACCTATCTTCTGTAGTACTAAAACACTAAAATTTAAAATCAATTATAATAAGATAGCCTTAAAGTCATATATATACTACAGATATGATGAAAATATGCAACTAAATAATCTTAGGATATAAAGGAAATAATGTGAAAATTATAGTGTACTTCAAAGTGAATGACAATGAAAGTACTAAATGTCAAAATTTCAGAAAGAGTTTAAGTTGCATGTAGAAGAATGTTTAGAGCTTTAAAGAAATCTATTTAGGAAAATAGATTAGACACAAAATAGGAAATAGGAAAGACAAAATAACTAACATATGTATCCAACCATAAATTATAAAAATGGCAATATAATAAATCAAACAGGGTAGGGTGAAGAAAAAAAAGATAACAGAAATCAATTTTACATAAAGCTTATCTATAATAAAGATGGCTAACAAAACTAAATAATTCTTTGAATAGATTAATAAAACAGGAAAAACCCTGGAAATATTACTTTATAACATTTAGAAAAAATAACTAGCAATAAGCTATTGGTGTAACAAAGATTTTTAAAATAATAGAATACTGGGGCACCTGGGTGGCTCAGCAGGTTAAGCCGCTGCCTTTGGCTCAGATTATGATCCCAGGGTCCTGGGATCGAGTCCTGCATTGGGCTCTCTGCTCAGCGGGGAGCCTGCTTCTCTCTCTGCCTCTCCCTGCCACTCTGCCTACTTGTGCTCTCTCTCTCTCTGACAAATAAATAAATAAAATCTTTTTAAAAATAATAGAATACTATTAGCAATGATATGCCAAGACATTTGCAAACCTAGCTTAAATGGATACATTTCTGGAAAAATATTAGTTGCCAAGATAAACTCAAGAAGAAATATAATACTTGAATAGATGAATCACCATTAAAGAACTGGATATGGGAATCAAGAACTCCTGCTCCAAAAATGGCCAAACCTTGGTCCCATATGGTTTTGTAGTTGAATGCTACCAAACTTTCAAGAACAGATAATCCCTTTCTCATACAAGTTGTTCCAGAAAAATAGAAGAAAGGGGAAAGATGCCCAACTAATTTTATAAAGCTAGTGTAACCATGAATTCAAAATGAGATGAACAATAATGAGGGGAAAAGTATAGATATAGTTAACTTATAAACATTTTAAACACACATAAATTCCAAATCTATCAATTTATTTAAAAGTTAATATATCAGAATCCAACATAGTGGATTCAACCAATCCAAAATAGTTTAATATCAGAAAATATACTAATGCAATTCACAACATTAATAAACTAAAAGCAAAAATCACATGATCATCTTAATAAATGAAGAAAAACTACATTTGATAAAAGTCAATAGATTTTTATGACTAAACTCTCAGAAAGTTAGAATGAAAGGAATTTCCTTGATTTGAAAAAGGCTACCTAGTAAAACCCAAAAGTTAAGAATATTCCCTTTAAGAACTGGAACAATATAAAAATTTCCATTTTCTCTATTACTATGCAGCTCAGTAATACAGAACATCCTAACTAATGCAGTAAGAAAGGTATAGATGATAAGGGTTATGATAATTGCAAGGGAAGATGCAAGACTATTTCCTGATGGTATGATCATTTTAATAAAAGAAAAACAAAAAAATATTGAAACTAATAACAGAATTCACCAAGCTTGTAACTATGCTATCACATTATAGGAATTTAAAAATCTATAAAGTGAGAGTAATCTCATAAAGAATGAACAAGGCATTTGCAAAGAAATTGTATCAAGTACTTTTAACTATCATAAAAGAGGACCTAAATAAAAATACAATGTTTAAATTCAATATAACATCAATTTAAAAATCTTCAGAATGTTTTAGGGGAACATGCCAAACATTTAACTGTTTATATGAAAGAATAAAATTTCCAAATAACCATGACTCATTCCACCAGTTACTGAGACATATTAGAAAGTCATAGCAATAAAGGGAGTGGAACTGGTTTAAAACAGACAAAATGGAAAACTATAAAGAACTTATCAAACTCAACACCCAAGGAACAAATAATCCAGTCAAGAAATGGCAGAAGATATGAACAGACATTTCTCCAAAGAAGACATCCAAATGGTCAATAGACACACACAAAAGTGCTCAACATCACCTGGCATCAGGGAAATACAAATCAAAACCACCATAGCTAAAGTGAACAAGTCAGGAAACAATAGATGTTGGCAAGGATATGGAGAAAGGGGAACCCTCCTACACTATTGGTGGGAACGCAAGCTGGTACAGCCACTCTCAAAAACTGTATGGAGTTTCCTCAAAAAATTAAAAATAGAATACCCTACAACCCAGTAATTGCACTTGTGGGTATTTACCCCAAAGAAACAAATGTAGTGGCCTGACGGGCCACCTGTACCCCAATGTTTATACTAGGAATATCTACAATAGCCAAACAATGGAAAGAGCCCAGATGTCCATTGACAGATGAATGGATAAAGATGATGTGGTGTGTGTACACACACACACACACACACACCCATGCTGGAATATTAAGCAGCCATAAAAAATGAAATCTTGTCATTTGCAAGGATGTGGATGGAACTAGAGGGTATTAGGCTAAGTGAAATAAGTCCATCAGCAAAACAATTGTCAAATGATCTCACTGTTACATCAAATTTAAGAAACAAGGCAAAAGATTATAGGGAGAGAGAGAAAAAAATGAAACAAGATGAAACTAGAGAGGGAGACAACCATAAGACACTTAACCTTAGGAAACAAACCAAGGGTTGCTAGAGGGGAGAGGGGTGTGGGAATGAGTTAACTGGGTGATGGACACTGGGGAGGGTATGTGTTGTAATGAGCACTGGGTATTATATAAGACTGATGAATCCTAGACTTGCACCACTGAAACAAATAATATAAGTTCATTTAAAAATTTTTTTTAAATCTTTAAAAAAAGAAAAACAAATAGGGCAGGATAAATGGTCCAGAAACAAGACTATAGAGCATTTTTAGGTAACATGGAAAGTACAAATCCTAATTTTTGCTCACAATATAGAATGTTAGATTTCTCCAAAATATCTACCAAAAAATTTGGCCTTTTTCTACAAACCGTTATTGTTGTACAGAGTTACTGGAATGCCCAGGAGGGATTTATTGGAATAATTTAAAAAATTCTTGTTTATATCCAATTCAATTACACTTGTTACAATGAAGACTAGACTTGCCTTACATCCAGTAGTTTGGAGAGTAAACATGACAGTGAAGCCAACAACTCTCAAAGTTCAAATGAAGATGCCTCAGAAAAGAAAGTAGTATGGTATTTGCCAGATAATTCAAATAGGGAAATGAGTAAAAAAGAAAGTGGTTGATTTGATGCTGTCAATATTTGTGAAGATATCTTCCAAAATATTTTCTCTTATCATTTTGTTGAGGCAGAATAATTAATTCAATGTTAATTGGAAACACTGAAGTCCATGCTGGAGGCTTGCCTTTAAAATGAAGGAGTGTGGGAATTTTGATGAGAAGTTTTCCAAATCTTGTTATAAGAGAGTCACTAAAAAGACTTTAGAGGGATTTCTGCTATGAGGAGGGTAGAGTAGACACAATCTGTCCTGGGTTTTTTTTTTTTTTCCGCTAAGTACAAATAAAAATCTTGGACATTAAATATAAGGCAAACATAAGAAGACTCTGAAAGATGGAGAGAAGATAGCAGACCAGAAAGAGATTCAAAAGTCAATATGGTAGGGAGTACTCTGGGTTTTCTTTTTGCCACATATATCCCAGACTTTGGTAACCTGGAAACACTAATTTGCACACACAAACAAAACAAAACAAAACAAAGCCTGTTCTCTTTAGCCAAAAGATAAGAACAGGGAAGTTCAGCACAGAAACTCTTAGAAAATAACTGTTCTGGGGCACCTAGGTTGTTCAGTTGGTTGAGCAATAGACTCTTGGTTTCGGCTGAGGTCATGATTTCATGAGTTGTAAGACTGAGCAGCCCTTTTCCCCCCAACCTCATGGGGGCTCTGAGCTCAGCACGGAGTCTACTTAAAAATTTTCTCCCTCTTTGCCCCTCCCCCCTCAAAATAAATAAATTCTTAAAGAAAAGAACTGTTCTGTTCCAACCAAACACAACAGAAAAAAATACTGTGACCCCCACTCCACTCACAACAACAATGGCTGAGTGGTGAAACTGGACTTCTACCCTTGACAGAATGTAATGAAGTGCCTCAACATGTGACCAGAATGGTGTCAGAGAAGGCTAACTAGAGGGCTAAGTTTTCATCTTCCTAGGTGGTGATAAGGTTCATGATGTTAGTGGAGACCACAAGGAGAACCTGTATTTCTACCTCCACCCTGGGATAACAATGTATGCCTCTCTCTCCCCAGTGGAATGACATCACAGAAAGCCTGGAAGAGAGTCAAGATTTTTACCACTGCCCAGTAGTAATGAGATAAACCCCTATACCACAGTGTTAGTGGAGATGGTCGTGAGTTAAACCTCACCCAGCAATTACAAGGGGAATTTCCCTCAGGTGACAATAGAGGCTCCCACCTGACAGCACTCCTCCTTCTTCTGTCATAGGAAGAGAGCCAAATAAGAAGATGTATATAATAACCAGATTCTCATAATGATACTCCAAATGTCCAGAATTCAATTAAAAAAATCACTTGCATACCAAAAACCAGGAAAATTTCAAGTTGAATGAAGAAAGACCATCAATAAGTGCCAACATGGATATGAAAGAGATGGCGGAATTATCTGACAAAGATTACAAAGTAATCATCACAAAAAAATGCTTTAATAAATTATTACAAATATACTTGAAGCAATTTTTTATAAAAATAGTCTCAGCAAAGAAATAGAGGTTTAATGGACAATCAAATATAAATTTTATCTGATTTTTTCCAAATGTAAATTTTAGAACTGAAAAATATAATAACTGAAATTTTTAAAACCCAGTAGTTTAAGAGCAGCATGGAAGTGACAGAGGTAAGAATCAGTGAACTGGAAAATAGAACAATAGAAATTACTCAATAGGAAGAAAAGAAAGTAGATTTTTAAAAGTCTCAGAGATCTGTGGGATTATAACAAAAATATCTTAACATTCATGTCATTGAAGTCCCAGAAGGAAAGGGAAAAAGAGGATGGGGATGAAAAAGTATTCAAGGAAATAATGGTTGAAAACTTCCCAAATTTGGCAGAAGATATCAACCCACAGTTTCATGAAGCTGAATAAATCCCAAACAAGATAACCCTAAAGAAATCTACACCAAGATATGTCAGAGCCAAACTTGTGCAAACTAAAGACAAAGGAAATACCTGAATGCAGAGAAACAATACCTTACCTACAGGCAAAAAGTAATTCAAATAATAGTAGATTTCTTATAAAAAAAAAACCACAGAGCTCAGAAGGAAGTGGAACAATGCTTTTCCAGTGCTGAAAGAACTGTCAATCCAAAATCCTATACCTTGTAAAAATATTCTCCAGGAATGAAGAGGAAATTAGACATTCTCAGATGAAAGAAATCTAAGAAAATTTGTCTCCAGAAAGTCTACCTTAAAAGAATGGCTAAAAGTAGTACCTTGAGTAGAGAGGAAGTGATTTAAAAAAATAATTTAAAAGAAAGGAACCATGGAACCATGGACTCTCAAGAAGGTAGAAAGACTATAGTGAGCAAAAATATGGATCAATATAATGGGTTTTCCTTCTCCTCTTGAGTTTTCTAAATTATGTTTGAAAGTTGAAGTAAAAATTACAAAACTGTCTGGGGTGTCTGTGTGGCTCAGTTGGTTAAGTGACTGATTCTTGGTTTCAGCTAGGGTGATGATCTCAGGATCCTGCAATTAAGTTGGACCCCATGCTCAGTTCAGAGTCTTCTTGGGATTTTCTCCTTGCCTTCTCCTTCCCCCCTCTGCCCTTCTTGCAGCATCGTCTCTCTCTGTCTCTCTAAAATAAATAAATAAAGTCTTCAAATAATTATAAAACTGTCTGATGTGGTTGCAAGTATATGTAAATATTTAAGACAATTATAAACAGAAGAGAGTAAAGGGACACAATGGGAAGGAAGGTTTTTATACTTTAATCTCATTGGTCAAATGATGACACCAGTAGACTATGTTAAGTTAGGTAAATATAATGTAATACTTAGAGCAACCATTAAAAAGTTTAAACAAAGACACTTTCAAAAACACTGAAGATACATCAAAAATGGATATCCTAAAAAAAAAACAAAAACATTCAAGTAACCCACAAAAGACAGGAAAAGAGCAACAGAAATAAAACCAGAAAGAACAAAGAGAAAACAAAATGACATCTATTCCTACACCCATGAGAGTAATAGATGGGAGCACACAACCTCTTCCACCGATTCTGGATCTCATTTCTGAGATCAGTTTCACGTCTTGTGATATTGCACTCCCAGTGGCTGTGCGCTCTATTATTTGCCTACTACACAAACACACTGAACACAACTCTCTAAAGCCAATTTCATTCATTCCAAGCTGCCTTCCCCATAGTTATTGCAGGTAAGATAAAATTTTGCTAGACCAGGCTTCCTCTGCCCTTGTACAAATCAATGTTCCCTAGACACACCTTAGGAGGTGCTCTGTTCTGGACTAACTCCATAGTCTAAGAAATGCCTTGGAAGTATCTTTTTTCCTTAAATTGAATAGAGGTAAAAGAGTGGACTTATATCAATTACAACAATGTAACTAAGTAAACCCACTGCAAAACATCTACAATAGTGAAAAATCAGATCCACCATTTGATCAGAGTTTTAAGAACAGAGTTTCTAGAATCCAAATGCACAAAATAGTTCATTACAGTGTTCCCCTTTCAGAAGGAGAAAAGCTTAAATGACAGATGATGTTAACACTGACGTTGTCATTTGGTTGACAGAAGACATTAGTGAAATAACCCCTAGTGATGTTCCTGTGGTTCCCCGGCATTTGCAGTGATGACAGGCATAATGGCTTGGTTTTGTTGAGGAAGTTGATACGTGTGATTTGGCAGATGTACATATTTGCATTTAAGTAAGAAAGCACTTACCAAATATGTAGTAAAAAGATAATAGTAGAGGGCCCCTCTAATAAGAAGACCATGCTCAGAATTACAATCTCAGGTTGGGTGGTCTAGTGTGATTAATCATACCCACAATTCCTTCAGACTCTTCAAAACTGATGGCTACTTAGTCTCCTGGTCACCTATTACTTGAGTATTTTGATAACTGGTTATAACCACTTTTGAGATATTAACATCACTGTGCTAGAAGTAAATTCTGTTCTTCACAGATGTGACACTAACTTTAAGCAGATACTTGCAGTGGCAGGTTGAAATTCACAAACATTCTTCCCCTCCACAGTTCAAGATATTGACAGGAGATTTGAAATTGGGTAATTAAAGAACATTTGAAACTAACTTCTTATAATCGGGCATATCAATGGCACCTTGATTTTTTTTTTTTAAGAGTCATAGTCTTTTCCATTTTTTTCTACAGTTCTATTGAAACCAATTAACACTAAGCAATATGGAAATCCTTCACACACACACACACACACACACACACACACACACTAAGGTGAGTAGAGCTTAGAAACAAACATTTCCTTCCATCTATTTGAATTCCCAGCCTTTTATTTCCTAGTATGATTCTCAGGTATAACACAGAGATCAGAAAGTAGATCTAAGACCTCAGATTTGGCTGTGGTATAGGGCTAAATATTACTAGTGTTTATGGGAAGCCAATTTAAAAAAAAATAAAAAGAAGAATCCTGTTTCCAAATGGTAAGAAAAATATTTGGGTTTCCTTAAGGGAATTTTAGGTGTGTTTCCAGGCCTTTACTTTTACTCTCCTTCTTTGCCAATTTTTATCTAGGAAGGAGAGTGGCAGAACTGTTAACTCTTAGGTGGGCTCAGGAGAAAAAGCATTAACATATATACTCCCATATAACTAACATATACAGATCCACAGTTCCCAACTCCTGCACACCTGCTTTGTACAGTTAGTTCCTTCTCTCTCCACTCCTTCAAATACCATCCAAGGAAAATGGTCTGCAAATGAATTGTTAAGAAAAACAGTTATCAAGGAAGAAATGTTCCATTTATCACCTCAATGTGGGAGAGAAGACATAATGCGTTAGGAGCAAATGTGAATGACTTCACATCACTTAATACAGAATGACACAGATAGCAGCATTTGTGACACATGAGAGCAAGGCTCCCAGGAGTTTGGAAATAAGAGGTACTAAAGAAGATAGAAATTTTAATATAATCATTATAGTTTATGTTCTTGGACTCCCATAATTGTTTGTGAGAGATACAAGGAAATGAATTTCCCTTTAGTATCCTGCTTATTTAAACTCGAACTTTGCTCTTGGGGTAGAGGGAAAGGATACATATAAGATACTGAATGAAAGTCAGTGGAGGTGAATGTGAAAGAGACGAAGAAATGACAAAGATCTAGAGTTTAGTTGTACCAGAGAGACATTTTTAATATGTAAGTTAATATAATGCAAACAAAAGTAAATTTTTAGATATTTTTATTCACTGAAACTTTATCCATGAATTTGAATCCATGAATATTCATTTTATTCAAACTGATTATTAGGTAAAGATGAATTTATGGATTTATAGGCCTACATCCTTATTTCCAGACTGTATATCATTAAGCAAGTACTTTGTTGCTTTTTCCGGAATTCATATTCACAAAGCATCCTGATATTTAGTTAATATACCCTAAGGGCTTCTACAGATGTATGGCTCAAGATTCTGTGTCAAAAATTCCCCTTTTCAGCAGTCCTTTTTATCTGCCTCCAATAGTATACACTGTTTTTAGATGGCAAGTTCTATTCTGATGTAGAGCATGCATGGTCTATCAGTTCTTTCTTTATATTCTTCCTGTAATGTAATAGCTACAATTCTTTATAAAGCAAATTTGTTTATTCTGCCTGGTACTTAAAACAGGAAATGGGAAAACAAATCAAAAGTGAACATAAATAAGATGGTGAACATAAAATAATAAGTGAACATAAAATAATAATAAGTGAACATAAAAAAGTGAACAGAAATAAGATGGCCTAAGAAATCTAAGATTTTAGATTTGTATTAGGAGAGTTTAGTCACCATACCTCTGATACCAGTGACTAGAAATAATAGATTGTTATAAATTTTTTTAAAAGGAAATAATTCATCCAGAGATCATTCTTAGGGTATATAGTTTAAAGTAAGGGACCTAATTTTATTTTTCTGCTTAGAATGAGCCAATGTGGGTCGGAGATAGCTGTCTAGAACAGTGGCTAAGAGCAAGGACACTGAATCTAAACTGCCTGGGCTGAAATCCCTGCTTGGGAATTGCAAATTTATCTAATCTCTCTGCGCCTGTGCTTCAGTTTTGTCATTTGTAAAATGATACTAAAGATATTACCTATTTCATTTGGTTGGTATGAGCTTGAATTCTTATGTATTTCAACATTTGGAGCAGTGCTGGAACACAGTAAGTGCCCAATAAATATTGGTAGTTGTTTTTATTATTATTATATGTCAACATTATTAAAATATTCCATTATTTCATTATTTCATAACTGATTTAAGTAATTAATCTGTTGCTATCAATTTCCCATTTATATATAGGTATGGTTTTAGAATGTTTATTCTATTTTAATAGTTTGTTCCTATGCTGCTGCTAGAATAATTTAATTATTAAATATTTGTAATAAACCTTTATTTAGGATAGTTTCTCATCTTTGCTTTACTCTTCCAGATGGTTTTAAATATTCACTATCTAAATCCTATACCTTGGAATTTTATTTGAGTTGCATTAAATTCATGGGTTGAATTGGGAAGGAACATTACCTTTACAGCGCTGTCTTCCCCTTCAGAAACACAGTACATCTCTCCATTCATTCAGATCTTCTTTTGTGTTCCCTAGAAGCATGTTTAAATAATTATCTGTAAAAGTCTTACTCATTTTTGTTAGGCTTATTGCCATTGTGTATAGTTTTGTATTTTCTGTTTAATAATTACTGGCAAAGAGGAAACCTACTAATTTTTTAGGGTATAATGTACCACTATTTCAAAACAATTTTGTGGGCTTTTATTATAAATACTTTTATTATTGGTTGTTGAATTTATCAAATACTTTTCTACATATATCAAGAGGATCATATAATTGGTTTCCTTTATTCTGTTAACATGTAAATTAGATTAATTTTCTAATGTTAAATCTATTTTCAGTATTGGATGATTTTGTATCCAGCTATCTTGCTAAATTTTTACTAGTTCTGATAATTTTCTGCTGAGTCTTATATTTTACATAAATAATTACATCAATTCCTTGTCTAACTTTCATACTTATTCATTTTGATTTTTCTATTGCAATATATGAGCTCTGGTATCATACTGAATATTAAAGATAAAATTTTAAAATACCATTAAAATGTAAAAGAATACCACAAAGATGCAGTATCAGGAAAGGATCTTAAGGAACATATAAAAGCACAAACCATGAAGGAGAAGTTTGATGGATTTGATTATA
This sequence comes from Mellivora capensis, assembly GCA_004024625.1. NCBI lineage: Eukaryota > Metazoa > Chordata > Mammalia > Carnivora > Mustelidae > Mellivora > Mellivora capensis. Next base: position 11,012 of record PISX010013707.1, on the reverse strand, counting down.
TGTGGTGACAGATCCAGAGAAAATATTTGTATTTGGCAAAAAAATGTATAGACTATATAAGGATCTCCAGCAAATCAACAAGAAAAAAATGAGAAACCCAATAATAAAATTGGCAGCAGGGGCGCCTGGGTGGCTCAATGGGTTGAGGCCTCTGCCTTCAGCTCGGGTCACGATCCCAGAGTCCTGGGATCGAGCCCCACGTCGGGCTCTCTGCTTGGCGAGGAGCCTGCTTCCTCCTCTCTCTCTGCCTGCCTCTCTGCCTGCTTGTGATTTCTGTCTGTCAAATAGATAAAATCTTAAAAAAAATTGGCAGCAAATATAAATATGCAATCTATACATAGAAAACCTAAGTGCCTGATATACAAATAAAGTCATCCTTATTGGCAGAGAAATATTAAACTGAAACAACAATGAAATAGTACTTTCTATCCACGATTTTGACAAAAATAAAATGCTGGGCAGTATAAAAGTCAGAAGTAAGATGTAGGGAAGTCAAAATGTATTGGTATAGCCATACTGAAGAGAAAATTGGGAATAATTACAAAAATGTTTGTGTGTTTACTCTGAACCTAGTGATTATGATCTCATTGATATAACCAGAATGTCATCCAACCCCAATAAAAACTTCTATTGATAAAGATATATATGATGTTCATTGCAACATTGTGCTAGTTAGAAACAAACTAAATACCCATTAATATGGCAAAGAGATAAAAAGAATGAACTTGTCTCATATATGTTGACATAGATTTCAAAAACATAATGTTGAGTGAAAAAAAGTAACAGAATGTATCAAATAAGACCATTTGTGTAAGTTAAAAGCACATACTTAGGGCACCTGGATGGCTCGGATGGTTAAGTGACGGTCTTTGGCTTGGGTCATGATCCTGGAGTCCTGGGATTGAGTCCCACATCAGGCTCCCTGCTCAGCAGGGATTCTGCTTCTCCCTCTGACCTCTCTCCTCTCATGCTCTCTCTCTCTCATTCTCTCTCTTTCTCCCAAATAAATAAATAAAATCTTAAAAAAAATAAAAGCACATACTTAAAATGATACTACATATTAATTATGGCTATACATACTGCAAATAGATACACAAAAAAGGTAATTTGTAATGTCTCACATTAAAACACAAGAATAGGTGTCTATGGTAGGGAAAACAGATTTGGAAATGGGCAATACAGGTAACAATTAAATTATATGAAGAAATTATATATAAAAAGGAAGTTGGGCATAGATCAATGATGACCCTTGGCTACACACTGAGAATTGTCATCAATTCAATTCTATAAATGTAGGTCGAAAAACCTGAGAGGCAACAAGAAGGGAGGAGGGGGGAAAATAATGAAAAAGGAAAATTAATAGCTATATTGGAAGTTCAGAATAATGCCAGAAAGAGAAAGGAATGAAGGAAGAGGGGATGGGATGGGAGGAAGGGGAGAAGAAGGAAAGAAAGGAAGATAGAAAAAGAAAGAAAGAGGGAGGGAGGGAAGAGGAAGGATGGAGGGAGAGAAGGAAGGGAAGAAGGAAGAGGCAAAGGAGGAAAGAAAAGAAAAGAGAAAAAGAAAACAAGAAAGAAAAAATAGCTTTAGCTCTCAACCAGGGAGTAGGTTCTATTTAGTGAAAATAAAGAAACTAATGGAACTATCACAGAAATTTAAAGAACCAGTAGGAAAGTCAAGCACACACCTTCACAGTGAGAAATATTTGATACCCTCTTCCCCAACTATAGTTATTTTGCCAATTCTGAAAATATGGAGGTCTTTTTTTCCTAAGTAAACCTTTTGAGACTCTTTCAACTGGCTTTCGAAATGGATAAACATGCATGTCCTATATTTGAGGCAATGGTTCAAGTTTGTGAATCATGGGGATTTTCTTTTTTTTTTTTTTAAGATTTTATTTATTTATTTGACAGAGAGAGTGAGCACAGGCAGACAGAGTGGCAGGCAGAGGCAGAGGGAGAAGCAGACTCCCTGCTGAGCAAGGAGCCCGATGTGGGACTCGATCCCAGGACGCTGGGATCGTGACCTGAGCCGAAGGCAGCTGCTTAACCAACTGAGCCACCCAGGCGTCCCTCATGGGGATTTTCTAATTTCAGTCATCAGTAGCATTGTTTAGTGCAATCTGCACTAGTGTGACTGATGTTTTCCCAGGAGGATGTTGTCCTAACATATGGAAGTTCCCTAAATCCTTTTTATTCCCAAATATAAAATCTGGTTGACTAAATTATCTTATTTTCCTACAGTCAGCTTTAGATTCATAATAGGCGAAATATTTATGCAACTGTGGTTAAACCTTTGGAAAACAGTTGTACAGATGAAAAGGAATTTAAAAAGAGGAGTAGATGAAAGTAGCCTTGACTAGAGGGATAGGAGGAAGTTGAACTGGCTTTTTTAAGAGTCATAAAGAAACTACATGCAGAGTCACAATGGCTTGACAATTTCATGCAGTGCTTAGAAATTAGAAGTTTTCAAGCTGGTAAGACTAGCAATCTCCCAAAAAAGGAACACTCCTGTGATCATTTTATGGCCTTTGTGAGAACTGCAGTGATTACCTCTAAATGAACTACGCTGAAAAAAAGCCAGAAAATATTCTTGCCTATCCTCATTTGTATCATGCCCATACAGTGGGGACCCATGAGGGTGATGAAACTCTATAGTCTCTTTGGAAGTGACACTATGCAAAGTGAATCTTTCCTTCACTGACATTTACTTCAAGGTCCAGTTCCAAACTCAGGGCCTTGACTTATAGACTCTGAACTCTCCTCCCCTGAACTCCACAAGCATATCTATGTGCACACAAACACCTAAATGGAAAAAAAAATCAAGGCTGTGTTAGGCTTATCGAGGTCCAGGGTATGCTCTGAATTTCAAATGCCAGGTGCCTTAAAAGGAATAGATAAAGACTGAGAAAGAGAGAACCTAAAATCTGAGAAAGCCTTCCAACTTTGCCATTTCCTAAGCTCTGCATTACCTCAATCCTCACAATCACAGTAACCCTGAATAGCATGTGTTATCATTATTATTCTTTCATAACAGAGGAAGAAACAAAGCTCAAAGATAAAATGTCATGTTCATAATCAGAAAGCAAGTAACTATCCACCCACTTTTGGACTTCACATGCTGTGCTCTTTCTTCTGTGAAAATGCTCAGCAGATTCAATGGAGCAGAACCCAAAAGTAAAATCACTTCTCCAGCAGTGATTACAGACTTCAAGTCAACCATCTCTGGGTCCTTTTATTTTGATGAACAACCAGATATTAATCTTTAACTGATATTTTATTCACCAATAAAAATGAGAAAGTTGCCCAGAAAGTGTTTGAAGTTTTCCTAGATCTAACCCATTTTGTGGTGTTTCCTTCCCAAGTCTCAATGAAGACTTCTCATGTTTGTGGCTGTTTAGTAATAGCCTTAATAAGGTAGCTTATTCAACAGCACAGATTTTGCTTTGTTATAGAACAAAATTAAACAGCTGCCTACTGCCTCTGATTCTGAGGAAATCTTCCCAAAATTTCCTGGTTTAATTTACTTCATGATTTCTGAAATGTCTCCAACTATTGATATTTTAGAGAGGTAGGAAGCATACTTGGAATATATGAGAGGAATATCTTACAAAATTCAGACCTTGATCCTTGTGAAAGCAAACCCGACTAGAATTTCACTTTCATATTCAAAGCAAGCTGAGCAGTCTACTTGCAGAGACAAAGCAACAATGAGGATTTTTATAGAAGGCAAGATCCAGAACAGCTATTCACATGTCTATAACAGGAGCTTGGGAAATATTCCCACTCAGGATCCTCTTTAGAATCCAAACCTTCATGAGTTCACTTGAGTGTAAAAGCTCTGTCATTAGTCCTACTTTGTTTTTGTATTCCTCCTATTTTTTTTTAGTCATCCACACAGGAGCAGTGTTTATTTGCAACATCTGGAAATGAGAGAATTAGTAGGGAGGAGATAATTTGTGGGATGGATAATAGTAACAACCCACTGGATAAAGTCCAGGTAGAATCTTCCAGTCCATGCTTCTATGATACATTTGTGTTTGGGCACTATAGTTTGTGCGGGCCAAATCCTTTTCCAGGAAATCTGGACTTCATGCATAAGAAAGAAACCTCAGGACACCCTATCTTCATTGCTAAAAAATCTCCTTTGGGGTAAACTTTCCTTTCTTCATCAGGGTGGTCTTCTTGGGCTCACTTGCCTCTTTCTTACTTACCCCTCCCTGAAGAAGCAGTTCTCATCATCCAATTATTACATTCATTAAATTGTTGCTTGCTATTAAAGGAAAACTCTTCTAACTTGTGCTGAGTTCCAGTGAGTTAAACAATAGTTTGTAATTGTCATAAGAGAACACAGAGGGGGGGAGGTAGATAATAGGGTAATTATGGAAAACAGAGCCCAGAGAACCTCTCATGGCCCTCCTTTTCAGTAAACATAAACTAATCCCTCTATGTTTCAGAGTTAATGAAGTAAAGTAACATTTCTGTAACTCATTCTAAGATAAAAATAATGCTCTAATAACAGCTGGAGACACAAATCCAGACTTCAGGGGTCTTGAGCCATACTTAGGGAAACATGGCAAAACTTGATGGAATAAAAATACTGCATCTTTTTTTAAAAAGATTTTAATTTATTTATCCGACAGACAGAGATCACAGGTAGGCAGAGAGGCAGGCAGAGAGAGAGGGGGAGAAGCAGACTCCCCGCTGAGCAGAGAGCCCAATCAGGGCTTGATCCCAGAACCCTGAGATCATGACCTGAGCTGTATACAGGAACCCACTGAGCCACCCAGGCACCCATTAAAATACTTCAACTTTTATATTCAAAGCATCCCACCTATAAATTCACAAAAATGCCATCTCTGATTCACAAAATTGATTAACAAAGCATCTGCAAAATCATAGGCTTCAAGTCACACATTTGAATCACTCAAGTACACTGAAAAAACAAATAAATAGTAACAGATTCTACAACATATTTACCAGTATAGAGACAGGGAGGAAAAGAATCAGTGATATGCTATATGCCCTCACCTATATGGAGTAAAAAGAAATATGAAACTACTAAAAAGGATACCTACCACACTTTGTGTAGAAGATCAACACCATGGCAAATTTTCCAAGAATGAGTTAAGAACTGAGCTGAGGAGGAGGAGCAAGATGGTGGGGGAGTAGGAGACCTAATATCACTGGGTCCCAGAAGTTCAACTAAAGAGTTATCAAATCATTCTGAACACCTGTAAACTCAACAGGAGATCAAAGAGAGGAGCAGCAATTCTGGGAACAGAAAATCAACCACTTTCTGAAAGGCAGGATGTGTGGAGAAGTGAATCCAAGTGACATACGGGAAGACAGACTGTGTGGGGAGGGGCTGGCTCACAGGAGGCAGTAGAGCAGCAGAGCCCAAAATCAGAACTTATAGAAGTCAGCTCCACTGAGGGACAATGCTCCACAGGCTAAACAGGGGGTGGAGCCTTCGCTGAGACAGTGTGGTCTCAGGACCTGTTGTGTCTCAGAAAGACAGGGGTGTCTGAGTGTGGCAGAGCTCCTAGGCATTGGAGTGGGGAAGCCAGCAACAGAGACAGAGCCAAGGAGTGGGGTCTCAGCTAGGGGTTATCTTAAACTGTGATCCAAGGCACAGTCGGGCCACTACTCTTCGAGCAGGGCCCCCACAAGTGGCAGATCCAGAGAGACCCCCTCCTTCCTCCTCCAGAAGGTACAATGTGGAGCAGAATAGAGAGACTAGAATAGAGAGCCTAGAGATGGACCTTCAACTCCATGGTTGACTAATCTTTGACAAAGCAGGAAAGAATGGAAAAAAGACAGGAAAAAAAAAAAGTCTCTTCAACAAATGGTGCTGGGAAAATTGGACAGCAACATGCAGAAGAATGAAACTGGATCATTTCCTTATACCACACATGAAAAGAGACTCAAAGTGGATGAAAGACCTCAATGTGAGAAGGAATCCATCAAAATCCTTGAGGAGAACACAGGTAGCAACCCTTTAGACCTCAGCCATAGCAACTTCTTCCTAGAAACATCACCAAAGGCAAGGGAAGCAAGGGCAAAAATGAATTATTGAGATTTCATCAAGATCAAAAGCTTTTGCACAGCAAAGGAAATGGTTAACAAAACCAAAAGACAACCAGCAGAATGGGAGAAGATATTTGCAAATGACATATCAGATAAAGGGCTAGTATCCAAAAACTAGAAAGAACTTATCAAACTCAACACCCAAAGAACAAATAATCCAATCAAGAAATGGGCAGAGGACATGAACAGACATTTCTGCAAAGACGACATCCAGATGGCCAACAGACACATGAAAACGTGCTCCACATCACTCGGCATCAGGGAAATACAAATCAAAACCACAGCGAGATATCACTTCACACCACTTGGAGTGGCTAAAATTAACAAGTCAGGAAACGACAGATGTGGTGAGGATGTGAAGAAAGGGGAACCCTCCTACACTGTTGGTGGGAAGGCAAGCTGGTATATCCACTCTGGAAAACAGTATGCAGGGTCCTCAGAATGTTGAAAATAGAGCTACCCTACAACCTAGCAATCATACTATTGGTTATTTACCCTAAAGATACAAATGTAGTGATTTGAAGGGGCATGTGCACCTGAATGTTTATAGCAGCAATGTCCCCAGTAGCCAAACTATGGAAAGAACCTATATTTTCATCATCAGATAAATGGATAAAGAAGATGTGATATATATATATATATATATATATATATATATATATACACACACACACAATGGAATACTATACAGACATAAAAAAAACCCAGAATCTTGCCATATGCAATGATGTGGATGAAACTAGAGGGTACCATGCTAAGTGACATAAGTCAATCAGAAAAAGACAATTATCATATGATCACTCTGATATGAGGATTTTTTAAAAAGATTATTTATTTATTTATTCAACAGAGAGAGATCACAGAGAGATTTATTTACTTACTCGACACAGAAAGAGATTTATTCAACAGAGAGAGGCAAGCAGAGAGAGGGGGGAAGCAGGCTCCCCACTGCACAGTCTGATGTAGGGCTCGATCCCAGAACCTTGAGATCATGACCTGAGCTGAAGGCAGAGGCTTAACCCACTGAGCCACCCAGGCGCCCCTGATATGAGGATTTTGAGAGGTAGAGTGGGGGATAGTGGTGGACAGGGAGGGAAAAAATGCAACAAGATGGGACCAGGGACAGAGACAAACAATAAGAAACTCATAATCTCATGAAACAAACTAAGGGTTGCTGGGGTGGGGTGGAGGGTTGGGGTGGCTGGGTTATGGACACTGGGGAGGGTATGTGCTATGGTGAGTGCTGTGAATTGTGTAAGACTAATGATTCACAGACCTGTACCCCTGAAGCAAATAATACATTATATGGTAATAAAAAATAAAAAGAACGTTAATCAGGCAAAAAACAAAAAACAAAAAACTGAGCTGAGCCTTGAAGAAGAGACAGAGGTTTGTCTGTTCTTGGTGATGGTGAGGGGGGGAGGCAGGTACAGACAAAACCGAATTGAATTCAATTATTCAGAAAATGTGTTAATCATCATTATTATAAAAAATTATAGCAGTCATAAAGCATCAACCTATCTCTTCTTTGTCCTGGTAGTTTCTCAGAAGTCATGATGACTTTCAGTAAGTCATGGAACTCTTATTTTAGCTTCTCTTTTTGCCCCACTATCTTAGTGTACATAACAAAAATATAGCTGAAACGCTGATTGCCATATTCAATGTCACAAATAAAGTTAATTTGAAGATTCAAATTCAATTCAAAGAGATTTTATTTTAAGTCCTCCACCTTAAAGTATAATAATTTCAGTAGATTGAGGTAAATATTCTGATTCTGGAGTAGGCAGAATGAATTGCTACTAAATTTTCTATATAAATCTACATACTAAAGAGAAAAAGATTCAACATAACTCAGGTTTACAAACTGAGTTCTCTTTCTTCCTCCCTTCCTTCTCTCCTTCCTTCTTTTCTTTTTTTAACAAACTGAGTTTTTAAGAAAGTTGAGAATTCACAGGCATATATCCATTTCTATAAATGTTTAAATGGAATTTTATATATTAATTATATATATAATATATATATTAATTTTATAAATTGAACAATTTTTGAATTATAATAAAGACCATTTATTATACACCAGATTTTGAAATATGTAAGACCAGAAATCCTAAACTTGCTGGACTGAATATATATATCCAAGTAGAATTCTTTCATAGGACTTTTTCATGGAAGAGCTTTCACTGAATTACTTTACTTGTCCTATAGAATCTCTATGTCATAGCAATAGCTAACATTTATGGGGGTGTTTACCAAATGATTTTGCTAATACTTATGCTAAGCATTTTATATGACATGATTTAATGCTCACAACAATCCTATGAAATAAACACTATTAATCCCATTTTGTGATGGAATAAATGAAGCTTAGGAGACAACAGTTAGTCTTAAGTTACAAAGCTAGTAAATAGTGAAGCCAGGAAAAGCACCTAGAGAGTCTTACAGCAGAGCCCAAGCTCTTGGTCACTAACCCAGTATTGCCCTTAGAGACATTTATATGGCAAAATCTGACAAATTTGGCACCAACTAAATGAACATCATAAATTCTTAGAATCAATGTTAATAAAATGATGTCTTCCCTCTCCTCCTCACTTACCTATCCATAAATAATATATATAGATTGGCTACAAGCAGTTTTGATATTTTTCATATAACTAATTGCTTTACATGCTCAGAGATGCTCAGAGCATTTTGACCGTCAGGTACACTGTATATCATATATAAGACAATTATCCTATGATCTCCCCGATATGAGGAATTTGAGAGGCAGAGAGGGGGATTAGGGGGGTAGGGAAGGAAAAAATGAAACAGGGATGGGAGGGATGGGATCAGGAGGGAGACAAACCATAAGAGACTCTTAATCTCACAAAACAAACTGAGGGTTGCTGGGGGCAGGGGGGTATGGAGAGGGTGGCTGGGTTATGGAAACTGGGAGGGTATGTGATTTGGTGAGTGCTGTGATTGTGTAAGCCCGACGATTCACAAACCTGTACCCCAGAGGCAAATAATACATTATATGTTAATAAAAATAATTAATAAAAAAGAGGACCCTTATTTAAAATTCTTTCATTCTTCAGCTAAACATTATTTTCGTGTTGCTGATACTCAAGATTTTTTTTATCATTGCTGAAAAGATGAGCCATTTTGAGTGTGTACTACACTGTAAAATCCCCAATAAGGAAAATTCTTGATAAAATGACAATGTGGAAATTACAGCTTAAAAGTAAAATAAAAGAGCTTCATGTTGATTGCTTTTAGGTCACTTAGACTAATGAAAATGCCTTGATTTTAGTCCAGCCAGGATATATCACTGGCAGCTTCAAAATTAATTTACCTTTTTCTACAAAAGCTTTAACTTATCACGTTCCAAAATCTACTGTCTGGAGAATCAAGAATGTAAACTGTATTCCATATCCCTTACACCTCAATTTTATCTCTTCCATTTAGATGATGTGACATTCTGCCAAAATTGTAGGACTTACTAAATGCATTTTCAGCAGCACAGGTTCAAGTAGCTAATTTTCTCTAAGAGGTTTTCTATTTTTCCTTACATCAGACATCAGCAAGACATCCTTGTATAAACATAAACTGTTAAGGAGAGTTTTCAGATTTCAGTGACATCATTTTTATGTATTATTTGAAAGGTTTTGTTTATTATTGAAAATCATTTTATTTTTATTCTGATAACCAGACACATGGTTAAGTATCCAACTCATAGTAAAAAATGGATAATACTTATTAAATGTTTAACATTGATAAAACTAGATCTTTAAAGGATTGATCGGTCCCTAAATGGGATTCCTTTGTGTTCTTATCTTGGAAAGGTGTTAAGAGTAAGGACAAAATTTAATTTACTTTGAGTTCCACAGATCTCCCCAGGAATATCAAAATGTGATCTTTAAACTATTGACCCACTGTAGGCAGAAATGTGGTTTTAAACAGATATAAGGCCTATAAAGGGGAGTCACTGTAGGACTTGGAATTTATAAACTCAAAAGATCAATAGAACTCAAAAATACATGAACTTATTTTGGCTCAGGCCTAGTGGTATACGTTCACTTCAATATTAGGTCAGTGTGGCAGGGGCAGTATTTGTTAGATTCACTAGCCATTCATCTCTAGTACCCTTCTTTTTGCACCTTCTTTTGAGATCCCTCATTTTATAGTTATTTCCAGATCTCTTATCCTACAAGGAATTCTCTCAATATGTGATAGTTACCCAGGACAACTGGACCTACAATTTGCTTCCTGTGCTTGGAAACAGATAAGAGTACAGACTTTGATTCAAATGAGAAAAGTGCAAACTTCTAGCAAAATGGCTTCCCCTTTCAAACTCATTCCAAAAAAATAATTTTTTTTAAAGTTTGTCATGATAGGGAATGTATTTTATTTTTATTTTTTATGAATATATAATGTGTTATTAGCCCCAGGGGTACAGGTCTGTGAATCACCAGGTTTACACAGTTCACAGCACTCACCATAGCACATACCCTCCCCAGTATCCATAACCCCACTCCCCTCTTCCTCCTCCCCTCCCCCCAGTAACCCTCAGTTTGTTTTGTGAGATTAAGAGTCTTTTATGGTTTGTCTCCCTCCTAAACCCATCTTGTTTCATTTATTCCTTTCCTACTTCCCAACCCCCCCCCACGTTGCATCTCCACTTCCTCATATCAGGGAGATCATGTGATAGTTGTCTTTCTCCATTTGACTCATTTCGCTAAGCATAATACCATCTAGTTCCATCCACATTGGTGCAAATGGCATGATTTCATATCCTTTGATGGCTGCATAGTATTCCATTGTATATATATACCACATTTTCTTTATCCCATCATCTGTTGATGGACATCTAAGTTCTTTCCATAGTTTGGCTATTGTGGACATTGCTGCTATAAACATTCAGGTGCACGTGCCCCTCTGGATCAC
>PISX010013706.1:0-55890 GCA_004024625.1 Mellivora capensis | reverse complement strand
TTTTTTTTTTTTTTTAAAGATTTTATTTATTTATTTGTCAGAGAGCGAGAGAGCGAGCACAGGCAGACAGAGTGGCAGGCAGAGGCCGAGGGAGAAGCAGCCTCCCTGCCCAGCAAGGAGCCTGATGTGGGACTCGATCCCAGGACGCTGGGATCATGACCTGAGTCAAAGGCAGCTGCTTAACCAACTGAGCCACCCAGGCGTCCCTAGCATTTCTTGATAGCATGGTTCAAAACCCTGCCAGGATGGGGTGTGTGTGTGTGTGTGTGTGTGTGTGTAAGTACCTGTTTTGCTTTCGGTTTCACCAGAGGATGTAATTTGGGCCAGTTGTTTTTAAGTGAGCATTTCAAACTTAGAATTTGATCCCTGTTTCCTTGGCTGTGTTAATAATAGGAAAAGACCACTTGGTCTTAGATAATTGTTCTCCCAAGAGACATGTCTGGGTGTAGGTGTGGAAGTGGGGGATGCTACTGGTTTCTGGGGAGTGTGGGCCAGGGATGATGCAATGTCCTGCAATTCCCCCCATGACAAAGAATTACTGGCCCAACTTAGCAGTACTGCTGAGGTTGAGAAACCTGGTATAGATGTTCAGAGACGTTCTTTCCTTGATTTCCAGGAGATATATGATGATTAAGATTAATATTTTTGCAAGGTGAGGTGCTTTCTACAAAAATTCAATCTTTAGTCATTACATGAAATCTTAAGGAGTCAAAAAAATCTTTTAACATAGTGAGCGTCTACTAGAAGTATGTATTACAGTCAGCAGAGGGAACTGGGAGGTCAAGAGTGCCCTCAGTGGGAGCCCAGATGTCCATTAGTCTGTTTGGATAAACTCCCCCTGAGATACCGTAATTTACATTGAAACTTTAGTTAGTGGGATGGGAATTTTTGAGAAGGTACCATTAGAAAAATAAAAGAATTTTCCAGCCGTGGTTCCCAAGTTCCCCAGACTTGTCTTTAACCCATAGCTCTCTTTGAGCTTTAGCCCATGTATTTACTTAAAAGCTATTGACGAGTCCTTAGTGTGTGCCAGACACCATGCGAAGTGCCAGGGACACAGCAAGAAACGATGTAGGCAGCTTCCTGTCCTCATGAAGCTCATGAAGCCTGTATGGTTCGGCAGGGCTTGAGGACGGATAGGGAAGTCCAGATGTTGCTTCCAGAATAGAGCAGGGTTAGTGCGTAGAGGGTGAATTGAGAGTGGGGCACTTGAGGTGGCTGGTCTTGGGGGAGCTTGCTGGTGAGAGCCTTGCAGGAGGGGCATTTTGTCTACGAGCCCTGAGCAGGAGTGACCAGACGAGACTTAGCCTACTTGTTTTCACTTAGATGGCACCTAACCTGTCCCCAGTGAACTCTGAACTCCGATCCTTTCTACCCATACCCAGTTGCTTAAGTGAGAACACTGGGGAGTGCTCCTTGATCCCTGTCCTTGTTTCCCATTCTGTCTGTGGCACTCAGGCCTGTGTCCTGCTTTTTCCCACCTGCCTGGTTCCCAGCCAGGTCCAGGCTTCTTGCCTGTGTCCGTGGCCCCTGGCTGGTCTCTCCACTTGTCCCGGGTTACTCAGGCCCTTCCCCACATAGCTGCCACTGAGCTCTTTTAGGAACGTAGGTTCCTCCTGTCCTTCACTGAAAACCCTTTAGTGGCTCCCCACGGCTCTCAGAAAATACCGTATCCCTCCTCTCTAGGCCCTGTACAGCCCTTCCTGACCGAGCTCCAGCTGATCTAGCCTCTCTGTGGGCTTCTTCCCAAAAGAACCGGCCTGCTCAAAGGTTGTGTCCATCCTCCTCTGGGCTACCCTGGCCTGCCCTGCCTGTGTGTGCCCTCTTCCTCTGTGGTGGGGGCGGGAGGGGGGGCTGGAACCTGTCTTTCTGCCCCTGCACTCTGGATTCCCGTCGCCCTGTTTCCTGCAGGTGCCCTCAGATGTCCACGCAGTGCGGAGCCCTCTTCTGTTGGCCATCTTTAGTTGAGAAATCACTCACCTGGCCGCGTGTCACGTGGAGGAGGAGTGGGTGATTCACAGGGACCCACCCTCCTTCCCGCAGAGTTGGGGTTTTTGCATAGGGGATTTTTCTGTCAGTTATTTTTTCCTCACCTTTTGGAGTATTAAAAAAGCAGAGGCTGTAGGGGGTGTGTGCGGAGGGGGCAGTGACCACACGTCCCGGGAGTTCTCTGATCCCTGCGGCTGGCTCATTTTCCTCCCTGTTTTCAGTATAGAAAGATCGCTACGTAGATTCTGTCAGTAAGCTTCTAAAGTAAAGCATGGTGAGCTAGTATGTCTTTCTTACTACAAAACAGGAAATGGACAACCAGTGCCCCAGTCTGGCACAATTACTCCAGCAGGCATGCTGGTGTGCAAGGAAGTCAGGGTGGTACACCCTGTGCCGGGCTGGGCCTTCTGTCAGGCCTTAGGTAAAGTTCAGGTAGATACAGAAGAACACGCACCCCAGGGATTGCTGTGGAATAACAGTGTGTTCGTTCGGCTCAGGCTTTTGGATGAGCAGGATGTAGGAAGTAGGCATAAAGACTCTGTTTGGCCTGGGGCGCCTGGGGGGCTCAGTGGGTTAAGCCAGTGCCTTCGGCTCAGGCCCTGATCTCAGGGTCCTGAGATCGAGCCCCGCATCGGGCTCTCTGCTCAGCAGGAAGCCTGCTTCTCCCTGCCTCTCTGCCTACTTGTGATCTCTGTCTCTGTCCAATAAATAAATAAAATCTTCAAAAAAAATGATAAAAAAAAAAAAAGGAATCTGTTTGGCCTTGTTCCTTATTTGCCACAGGCTGACGCTGGAGAATTCTTAAGTTTCCATATAGAAAATGAATATGAAAGAAGACCCATACCAGTCAGGAGTTAGAGGAGTTCCCAGGAGGCTTCTGAGAGAAGGAAATGCCTACGAAGTTATTTAAGATGATTGGTGGCAAAGAAACTTCTGAATTTGTCTGGCAGGTGGATCCCAGACATAGAGCCATTTTACAAGAAGTAATAAGCTGGAAGTACGGAAAATACATTTTCCTAACAGGGAAAATACATCCTTGTAACAGCTGATTGAAGTTTCTAGAAAAATTTGAGTCCTGGTCTCAATTTTGATTGTTTAGAGCTTGCTGATAAGGTTGTTTTTTTTTGTTTTGTTTTTTTTTTTTAAGCTTACATTTCTCCTGGAAATTGAATCTAAACCATGTAAGGATTATTTTTAGGTTCCATAATAAAATTTTCACATCATAGAATTTTAAAGACCTGTGTGGACAGGAACAGGTCTTTGAGTGAAAACCTCAGTTTGTGGGTACCTGGGTGGCTCAGTGGGTTAAAGCCTCTGCCTTCGGCTCAGGCCATGATCTCAGGGTCCTGGGATTGAGCCCCGCATTGGGTTCTCTGCTAGGCAGGGAGCTGCTTCCCCCTCTCTTGCTGCCTGCCTTTCTGCCTACTTGTGATCTATGTCTGTCAAATAAATAAATAAATAATTAAAAAAAAAAAAAAACACAACTCAGATTGGCTTGAAAGTTCATCTAATAGAAAATAAACCAAGGAGATTCACCCATCTAACTCCAGTCTTCACGTGTTCAGGAATCTCATCAGAAATCTGCTTTGCCAAAAACAAATTCTTAGCAACTTGTGATAGAAAATGCTTAAATAAGCAATTTTAAGTTTAACACACTGTACTTAAGAGCAATCAGTTTAAAAGATTCATGGATAAAGGACTTTATATGTATTAGTGTTATATAGTAGGTGACATAGGGATAAAAGAGATTTTTCTTGCCTTCAGAGAACATGCAGTCTGAGGACGGGTAGGTGTGACAGTATGAGCTGTCAGGTAAGGCAGAATAGTGAAGAAGGTATAATAGAGTAATAGTAGTAGTAGTCACAGTGGAAATAGTGGCAGAAACATCAGAGAACGGGCTATCAGATAACAATGTGGGAGTAATGGTCTTTAAAGCAGAGGTTGGCAAACTACAGGTCTAAGAATGTTTTTTATGTTTTTAACGGATTGTAAAAATAAGCAAAGAAGAAAGTGTAACAGAGATCATCTGGCCCTTTATAGAAGAAGGTTGGCTGACTCTTGGCTTAAGGAGTCAAGAAGTGCTTTACAAAAACTAAAATTTGAGGGGCACCTA
The DNA here is from genome assembly GCA_004024625.1 of Mellivora capensis. NCBI lineage: Eukaryota > Metazoa > Chordata > Mammalia > Carnivora > Mustelidae > Mellivora > Mellivora capensis. Next base: position 51,788 of record PISX010013706.1, on the reverse strand, counting down.
GGTGGCTCAGTGGGTGGCTCAGTGGGTTAAAGCCTCTACCTTCTGCTCAGGTCATGATCCCATGGTCCTGGGATGGAGCCCCACATTGGGCTCCCTGCTCAGCGGGGAGCCTCTCTGCCTACTTGTGATCTCTGTCTGTCAAATAAATAAAAATAAAATCTTTTTAAAAAAACCCTAAAATTTGAGGTGGTATATATATATTTTTTAAGATATCATCTATTTATTTGACACACAGAGCATAAGTAGGGGGAGCAGCAGGTAGAGGGAGAGGGAGAGGCAGGCTCCCCACTGAGCAGGGAGCCCGATGTGGTCGATCCCAGGACTCTGAGACCATGACCTGAGCCGAAGGCAGAGGCTTTAACCCACTGAGTCACCCAGGTGCCCCTTGAGCTGGTATTTTATGGGATAAAAATAACATTTTGATTTTCAGGGCAGCAGGTTGAGGGCGGGAGTATTACTGTGGGAGGGCCAAAGTGAGAAAAGACATGGTGGGGGGGTGCAAAAGTACTACTACGGCGGGGGTGGGGGGGTGCTGAGAGTTTCCTGAATATGCGATGACTGGGAGAAGGGGAGGAAACAATTACAGCTCCTCTCTCTCTCTCTTTTTTTTTTTTTTTGAAAGAATTTATTTGAGAGAGAGCACAAGCAAGAGGAGTGGCAGAGAGAGAGGGAGAGGCAGTCCCCCCTTTGAGCAGGGAGTCTGGTGCGCAGGGCTCTATCCCAGGACCCTGGGATCATGACCTGAGCTGAAGACAGGTGCTTAACAACTGAGCCAGCCAGGTGCCCCATCACAGTTCCTCTTAAGTGATAGTTCTCAAGTGAGATGTGAACCATCAAAAACTTCTGAGTAGGAGAATGTCCGTGTCATAATTAGAGTTGATGGTGAGACATGGAGGTAAGTATTCCATTTTTTCTGGGATACGCTCTCCTGAACTATTCTCTACAAGTGGTTGTGTCACTTAACGGGCCACTGCCTCTGTGGTGCTTGTGTACATGGTTCCGGAATTCCCAGTTTAAGGCTGAAGATTGGTTGATGTGCTTCTTATGCTTATTTACATTTTCTGGGCAGCAGAGAACAGTTGTGAAGTCTCCATGATCCCGTGAATTGAGGACCTGAGGGAATCTCTAAAAAGGTAGAAAAATTCTTGATGAAGTTAGTAATTGTATTTAAGCTGTGAATTTCTGCAAAGAGTTTAAAATTTGTATACTTTTTCAAAATCAGCCTACCTAGGTGTGGTTATATTCTTTGAGAGGCGAAATGTGGGAAGGGTGCCCTGAAGCCAGTAGACATTCTGGATTCCCAGGAATCGGCATTGACAGAACGTCTCTGAAGACAGAACCTTTACAGTAACCTGTTTCCGAAAAGGGGGTCTCCCAGGAGAAAGCTGAGTAACCGTATCCTAACCTTCTAAGCATACACATCCAGGAGAATGGGTGAAGACAAAGAAAATCAACTTCTCTATTAGCCCCTCACTGTTAACATTGAGTAGTTGTTTAGTCTTTTTTCAGTATATATGTGCTTAGGTCATTTTGTGAGAATCAAGTCCTGTACGTTACACACTTTGTACCTTGTGGTAGGATGAGGTGTGGCCGCTAGTTGAGGATGCCGAGAAACCGTGTTCCCATGGTTCTCCCAGAACCTCCTCGCTCTCATACTGGTTCTTTTCTGAGCAAACGAGGGACGCTGTACTCATCCAGAGTCTCACCAACAGAAAACCATTGGTATAGGGACTATTTTTTGCAGAAGTCAGAACCCTAGTCTCAGAGTGTGAAGGTGCTGAAGGCCTTCATTCAAACCTCTTGATTCGATTATTGGCATCATCCAAAGTTGTTCAGATGGACTAAGATTGTGAAGAGGGCACTGCGCCAGCCAAATAGCAGTTGCCATTATGAACTGAGTCCTTCTGGAAGGCCTTGTTTGCATCAGGGTCATCCCTGAGAATTCCTGACCAGTCCCGGGAGGTCAGAGTCCACCCACCCACCCCAAACCCCTGCCTGGGCCTATCCATCCACAGTCTCCGTCCCCACCTTCCCTGTGAGAGTTGCCATGGTCTCTGGACACAAACACCCCTCTCAGTGGGGCCCTAGTGACTTCCCTTTCCCTGGAATAGCAGATTGGCCCCCTTGGTATTAGCAAAAAACATGTGGGTCCCTGGGGACTTCACTTCAGAGGACAGTCACCCACATATGACCAGCCCTTGCTTACATTTACCCTCTCATGATGAGCTTCCCAAGAGCCATACTGTCCCCATGCCAGAATTTTAGTGTCCTAGAAGGAAGGGAGAGAGAGAGTGTGTGTGTCCTTCATTTGTTTTCAGGGAAAAGCCAATGTGTTTGAATATAGAAACATTGAATATAAAAATATTTGAACATAGAATATAGAGAATGCAAATATTTCTCATTGCTTCACCACTGTTGATATTTTGGTATATATAATTCTTTAAAATACAAAGACACACCTCTTCTTATTCAAAAAGGAATGCCCATTCGTAACAGGAAAATTGTATTAATAGGCAGAGCCAAAGAGGAAAAAATACGTAGAAACAAGACAAGGATGCTCATTCTTGCCACTTTTACTGAGCATAGTATTTGAAGTTCAACCCAAATAATAGGCAAGAAAAAGAAAGAAAATCTATCTAGACTGGAAAGGAAGAAGTAAAGCACACTATCTGCTGACATGAAAATAGAGAAACATAGAAAACACTATAGAATCCCATCAAAAGAGTATCAGGACTAATAAACGAATTCAGTAAAGTTGCCTGATAGAAAATCAATGCACAGATTCTGTTGTGTTTCTAGACACTAATAACAAACTCAGAGGAATAAAGAAAATGATGCCATTTGTAGTTGCAACAGAAAGAATGAAATACCTGCAATTTTTTTTTTTAAAGATTTGTTTACTTATTTTAGAGTGAGAACACGTGAGCATGCGTGCTTGAGAGTGGTGGGGAGGGGCAGAGGGAGAGGAAGGAGAATCTTCAGCAGGTTCCACGCCCAGTGCAGAGCCTAAAATGGGGCTCGATCTCAAGACCCTGAGATCATGACCTGACCCAGAATCAAGAGTCGGGTGCTTAACTGACAGTGCCCCAAGGTGGCCCAATACCTAGGAATGTTTAACCAAGAAGACCTGCATGGAAGACCTGCATGCCGAAAACTACAAGAGATTGATGAAAGAATTGAAGATGACACAAACAAGTAGAAAGATTAGAATAAATATTGCTAAAATGTCCATAGTATTCAAAGCAATCTGCAGATTTAGTTCATTTCCTATCAAAATTCCAATGAAATTTTTCTTCCCTTTTTTTTTTTTTTTTTTAAGATTTTATTTATTTGGGGCGCCTGGGTGGCTCAGTGGGTTAAAGCCTCTGCTTTCGGCTCGGGTCATGATCCCAGGGTCCTGGGATCGAGCCCCGCATCGGGCTCTCTGCTCCGTGGAGAGCCTGCTTCCTCCTCTCTCTTCCTGCCTGCCTCTCTTGCCTACTTGTAATCTCTGTCTGTCAAATAAATAAATAAAATCTTAAAAAAAAAAAAAGATTTTATTTATTTAACACAGATACAGCGAGAAAGAGAACATAAGCAGGGAGAGTGGGAGAGGGGGAAGCAGGCTCCCCACTGAGCAAGGAACCTCACTTGGGGCTCTATCCCAGAACCCTGGGATCACAACCTGAGCCAAAGGCAGTCGCTCAACCCACTGACCCACCCAGGTGCCCCCCAATGACATTTTTCAAAGAAATAGCTCAAATAATTATAAAATTTGCATGGAATTAAAAACAAAACAAAACACTGAATAGCCAAAGCAATCTTAAGAAAGAACAAAGCTGGAGGCACTGTGCTCCTTGACTTCAAACTATACTACAAAGCTGTATTAATTAAAACAACGTGATAACAGTATCAAAAAAGGACACACAGATCACTGGAACAGAAGAGGGAGCCCAGAAATAAACCCACGCATATATGGTTGATTAATTTACCACAGGGGAGCCAAGAGCATACTGTGGGCCAAGGACAGTCTTCTCAGTAAATGGTGCCAGGAAAACTGAACCACTATCTCACACCATACACAAAACTAAAAATGGATTAAAGATTTGAACATAAGACCTGAAACATAAAACTAGAAGAAAACACAGGCAGTAATAAACTCCTTGACATTGGTCTTGGTGATGAGTTTTTAATCTGACACCAAAGTCAAAGCAACAAAAGCAGAAGTGAATAAGTGGGTCTACATCACATTAAAAAGCTCCTGCACAGAGGCCTCCTGTGTGGCTCAGTTGGTTGAGTGTCTGCCTTCAGCTTAGGTCATGATCCCTGGGTCCTGGGATCGAGCCCCAGGTCCAGCTCCCTACTTGGCAGGGAATCAATCTCCCTCTTCCTGTGTCCCTAACCCCTGCTGTTCTCTCTCTCTCTCTCTCTCTCTCTCTCTCAAATAAATAAATAAATAAAATCTTTTTTTTTTTTTTTTTAATCTTCTGACCGCAAAGGAGAAACCATCAACAAAATGAAAAGGCAACCTACTGAACAGGAGAAATATTTGCAAGTCATGTATCTGAAAAGGGACTAATAACCAAAATATGTAAATAACTCCTACAACTCAGTAGCAAATAAAAAAAAATTAAACTCAAATAATAAAAAAAATGGGCAGAGGATCTGAATAAATATTTTTTTCCAAAGAAGACATATGGACGGCCAATAGGTACGTGAAAAGATGTTCAGTCTCATTAGTCATCAGGGAAATGCAAATCAAAACTGCAATGAGATATAACCTCACACTTGATAGAATGGTTATTGTCCAAAAGACAGGAAATCACAAGTATTCACAAGGATATGGAGAAAAGAGAACCCTCATCCACTGTCCAATGGGCATGGTAATTGTTACAGCCACTATGGAAAACAGCACAGGTGCTCCTCAACTAGAACTGCCATATGACCCAGCAGTTCCACATACACTGGAGTATTTCTCAGCCGTAAAAAAGAATGAAATCTTGCCATTCGCAAAAACATGGATGGTCCTTGAGGGCATTATGCTATGAGAATCAACCAGACAGAGAAGGACAAATACTGTATGATCTCTCTTATATGTGGAATATTAAAAAAAAAGTTTACTAGATACTGAGAACAGATGGGTGGAAGTATAGTGCATTATTGAATGACACCTGAAAATACCTTACTGTTCAGTAGTTTGTGACCACCTCCTATAAAAAAAATCAAGAAAGATGAAAAATAGAAATAAGACCCTGTTCACTCAGATCACTGCTATATATGCTTTCCTAAGCCATTTTGGGGGCATATGTACATTTTCTTTTTATAAAAGTAGATTTATTTTAAATAATACCATTTTATAATTTGCTTTTTAAAATAATAGCTTTATTGAGATGTAATTCAGATATAATATTCGCCATTTTAAAACATACAATCCAGTCATTTTCATTTTTTTAAAAAGATTTTATTTATTGGGGTGCCTGGGTGGCTCAGTGGGTTAAAACCTCTGCTTTCGGCTCAGGTCATGATCCCAGGGTCCTGGGATCGAGCCCCACAACGGGCTCTCTGCTCTGCGGAGAACCTGCTTCCTCCTCTCTCTCCCTGTCTGCCTCTCTTGCCTACTTGTAATCTCTGTCTGTCAAATAAATAAATAAAATCTTAAAAAAAAAAGATTTTATTTATTTATTTGACAGCGAGAAATCACAAGTAGGCAGAGAGGCAGGCAGAGAGAGAGGGAGAAGCAGGCTCCCTGCTGAGGAGAGAGCCCGATGCAGGGCTCGATCCCAGGACCCCAAGATCATGACCTGAGCCGAAGGCAGAGGCTTAACCCACTGAGCCACCCAGGTGCCCCCAATCCGGTCATCTTTAGTGTATTATAGAGTTTTGCAGTTTCTGCCACTTTGTAATTTTAGAGCATTTTCATCATCCCAGAAAGAAACCTCATACCCAGTAGCTGTCACTTCCCATTCTTCCTCACTCCCAACCCTAGACAGTCATTAATTTATTTTCTGTTGACTACCATTTCTGGAAATTCATAAAATGGATTCATACAATGTATAGTTTTTTGCAAGTGATTTAATTCCCATAGCATAATGTTTTCAAGGTTCATTCATGTAGCCTGTATCAGTAATTTCTTTTTATAGGGAAATAATATTCCATCAAATGGATAGACTACGTTTTGTTTATACGTTCATCAGGTGATGGACATTGGGTTGTTCCCCCTTTCCAGATACTATGAATAATTGTTGTGAAAAGTCCTGTACAAGTTTTTGTGAGAACCTTTTTTTAATTTTTAATTTTTATTTTTTTTAAAGATTTTATTTATTTATTTGTCAGAGAGAGAGGGAGAGAGAGCGAGCGAGCACAGGCAGACAGCGTGGCAGGCAGAGGCAGAGGGAGAAGCAGGCTCCCTGCCGAGCAAGGAGCCCGATGTGGGACTCGATCCCAGGACGCTGGGATCATGACCTGAGCCGAAGGCAGCCGCTTAACCAACTGAGCCACCCAGGCGTCCCAGAACCTTTTTTTTAATCTGTTGTGCAGATAGCTGGTTGTACGGTAACGCTGTGTTTAATATTCTGAGGTACTCCACACTATCAAAGCAGCTGGGACAATTTTGCATTCCTGTCAGCAATGTGTGAGAGTTCCAGTTTCTCCACATTGTCACCAACACTTGTTACGTCCATCGTTTTTATTCCAGCCGTCATAGTGGGTGTAAAGTGGTTTCTCATTGTCGTTTTGATTTGTATTTCCATGGTGACTAGCGATGTGGAGCATCCTTTTATGTGCTTATTGACCATTTTGGTATCTTCCTTGGAAAAATGTCTGTTCATAGCCTTTGCCCGTTTTTTTTTTTTTAATATTTAAGAGATTTATTAAAGCATCTTATCACAAAGATGGAAAACACATACAAATTACAGCCTTTGCCCGTTTTTAAAGTTGGGTCATCTTTTTGTTACTGAGTTATAAGAGTTCTTTACATACATACAGTTTCTTTATCACTATATGACTTGTAAATATTTTCTCATATTCTTTGGGTTATCTTTTCACTTTCCTGATGGTCACCTTTGATGCAGAGAATTTTCTAACGTTGGTGAAGTCCACTCTATTTTTTTCTTTGGTTGCTTTGCTTTCGATGTCATCTGAGAAACCACTGCCTAATTGAGGGTCATGAAGATACACACCTGCTCACATCTAAGAGTTTTATAGTTTTAGCTCTTCCCTTTAGCCTGTGATTCATTTTCGGTTAAACTTTGTGTATGGTCTGGGATCGTGGTCTAGTTTCACTGTTTTGCATGTGGATACCCCATTGCCCATTAGCTAAAAAGACTGCTCTTTCCCCCATTGAATGGTCCTGATACCCTTGTCACAAATAATTCACCACAAATGGAAGGGTTTGTTTCTGAAATTGGGAATTGTGAATCCTCCAAACTTATTCTTCTTCTACTAGATTGTTTTGTCTATTCTGAGTCTCATGTTTCCCTTGTGCATTTAAGGATCAATTTGTCAGTTTCTGCAAACTACAACTTTTATTATATCGTCAACATTTTCTTTTTCTTAGTCTGTAATCATGCTCTTCAACCTCATAGCCATGAGCTACGTGACTAGTGAGCATGTGAAATGTGGCCACATGGAAAAAAAGAACACAAACTATCTCATGGACAATTTTTTATGTTGATTACATATTAAAATGATATAATTTTACATTGGGTTAAATAATGTACATAAGTTTACCTCATTATCTTTTTAACATGGCTACTAGAAGATTTCAAATTATGGGATTCTCGTATTGTATTAAACAGAAGTATTTTTTAATAGCATGGCATAAAGTTTCTTGATTCACTTCTTGAGATTGTTTCCAGTGTTCTCTATCTTATGTCGTGCTCTAATGAGTGACCTAGTAGCCAGGTCTTTGTGCACTCCTGTGATGCTGCCAGCGCCGAGTTCAAGTTCGGGAGGGCTTGGGAAATTAATGTGTGTGCTGCTTCCAAGTCTAGGGCATACATGCAAACTCTCCTGTTAGAGAGTTGAGTAAGGGAACAAATGTTTCCATATTTGAAAGATAATCATGTTTCAGAGTAAGCCTGTAAACAGACTCAGCCAATACTGACTGAACCTCTCTCCCACTGTGTCAGGTTCTGCTCTAAGGTCGGGGAGCACAGCTTGAACAAGTCCAAATTTTAGCCCTTATGCGGCCTATATTGTAATAGGGGGTGAGGGATAGGCCATAAACCAATAACCGTATCCGTTAATACTGAAGAGCCGTGTTGGGAAGGACAAGGAAACAGGCCTGTGGGCTGTAGTGTGGTGGGAAAGCTGTCCTGACAGTCATCAGGGAGGCGTTCTGAGCACATCGCATTTGAGCAGCCCCTGCAAGAAGCACATCTGGGAGAATATTTAGGTATAGGGGTCGGGAAGTACAGAGACCTTGGTATGGGAATATGTTTGGTGTGTTTTATTGGAAACAGCGAGGAGGCCAGTGTAGTTAGAGTGTGGTGAGAAGTAGTTGGATTTGGAATACATTTTTAAAAAATTTTATTTATTTATTTGACAGAAAGCATGAACAGGCAGAGTGGCAGGCAGAAGAAGAGGGAGAAGCAGACTCCCCGATGAGCAGGGAGTGCAATGTGGGCCTTGATCGCAGGACCCTGGGATCATGACCTGAGCCGAAGGCAGACGCTTAATGACTGAGCCACCCAGGCGCCTCTGGAATACATTTGAAGATGGAACTGACAGTCTCTGCTGGTGGATTGGGTGTGGGGCATGTGAGGAAGGAGAGGACTTCATGACTTGAACAAGTGTGGTACCATTTATTGAGCCAGGGACTGCCAGACTGGATTAGAGAGGTAGGGGGACCCAGAGTTCAATGTTAGACCTGTTTTGTTTGAAATGCCTTTTAGGTGCTCAAGGGGAGATGTTGAGTTGATGATAGCCCTGTCTGGAAGTCAGGTGGGGCTAGCGATGAGTGTTTGGAGTTAAAGAAAAGCTACTTGAACATCAAGCCTATTGAGTGCGAATTCACTATTGCATTTGGGAACATGGAGGTCTTTGGAGACTTTGGTAAGAGGTGTCAGTCAGCTGTGCTGGGGTGGTGGGTGGAAGTTGTCAGGGGAGAATGGGATGTGTGCAATGACAACTTCTTGAAAGAGTTTGCTCTCACTTGGACAGAATGATGGGGGATGGTTGAGCTGAGGACAGATTGCCCTTTCCCTATACACTGGTGGGAGTGTCCTGGAGAGAGGCTGAGAGGAGAGAGGCTGGGATCCTGCCCCAGAGTGGAGATGGGCCTCTCTGCTAGGATCAGGAGAGAAGGCCGGGTGGACTGGCAGGATTTCCATTCAGCAGTGAGAGGTTGAGAAAATTTCAGATCACCTGTTTCCAGAGAAACAGAGAGTGACAAGATGGGAAGGGGTGTTTAGGATTTGTTACAGAGTTAAATGTAAAATTTGCATGAATTTTTAATATCAAACCTACGACTTCATATAAATTGAGTTACTTCAAACTGCTTACCCTTGGGGTTCTGTCTCCCGTGCCTTTGGGGGTATTTTGGTGGAAAAGTTTGAGAAGCCACTTCATTATTGTATTCTATTATTATGTTGTTAAATCTCACCCAAGTGAGTATTTAACCTTAAAGAGTTTGAGATTCACTTACCCATTTTGTTATCCTTAATAGAGCTTTCGCAGCTGCTCTAAATATCCCTCCATTTGTGCGTCTTAATTGTTGCTTGGCAAGCCCGTTCGCTCTGCACCAGGGAGGGCCTGACGCGGTGGGCCGAGAGGCGCCAGTCAGTGGAAGGGCCTCGTTCCCACCCTTCCCCTGCCGGAGAAGCTGGTGCGGCAGAAGGCAGGGCCCCTGAAGGGCAACACCCTCCAAGAATATTTTAGCAAACCTTTTCCTGTTGTCTCAGAACACTTAACAAACACACAGTACGTCTTCTAATTCTGATAGGCTGGTTGAGCGAGCTGGGGGTAGTGTTATTGGCCTGGCTTTTATGACACTGTAACAATCAGGAGCGATTAAAAGTTACTCGGCAGGGGGGCAACTGGGTGGCTCAGCAGGTTCAGCCTCAGCCTTGGGCTCAGGTTTGCCTAAGCCTCAGCAGGGAGCCTGCTTCTCAGTCTCCCTCTCCCACCTTTGTGCTCTCTTTCTTTGTTAAATAAATAAAATCTTTAAAAAAAAAAAGTTATTCGGCTTCTTTCCTGTTTGTTGCATTTGCCTGCTTTCTTTGCATACAGTTTTAGTACGATTAATACCCACTGCCCCCCACTTAGGTTCTTCAGTCTTTTTTCTTAAATAAAGGATGACCTTTTTATTTTATTATTATTATTTTTTAGGTGGGGAGAGAGAGAAAAGGGGGAGGGGGGGAGAGAATCTTAAGCAGACTCCCGGCTGAGCTCAGAGCCTGGGGGGAGGGTTCAGTCTCACGACCCTGAGATCACGACCTGAGCCAAAGTCAAGAGTTGGATGCTTAACTGACTGAGCCACCCAGGCGCCCCAGCTCTTCAACCTTCTTAGTGAGAGCTCTGTGAACGGTTTGGATTACCCCACAGTCAGTTTGTGGGATGGGAGTGTGTGAAAAATCAGAGGTCTGTCCTTTCTGATGTTGACACATGAGATGGCTGGGGCCTGGGGCAGCTTGATCTGTTTATTTGCATGATTAGCTGCATACCCCTGGCTTCCCAGTTCTCCCACCACCTTATGGGCCCACCTGCATTGTATGGCTCTGCCCCTTCCCTCATCCTCTCTTGACTCTTGAGAGCAGAGGTAAACCTGCTTTTGCCTGTGGCACTCTCCATTCCTAAAGGCTGGCTTCCTCAGGCCACTGGGCAGGCTGCCTTCCCTGACCACGCTCCGCATGGCCCCTCTTTGGATCCCTGCCCAAGTACCTTCCTTTTCTTCATCCCTCCACCAAGTGTGACAGGAGCACTCCTTTATTACTTTTTGGTCTTCCCCTCCAGTCTTTGGGCTCCACAAGGGCAAGAACCATGGTCTTGTTTTGAGCCTCCTGTGTCCAGCACCCTGAGAGGGTATGGCACACTCATGCCCAGAAAGTGTGTAGAGCGAACACACGCATGAATGTAGACTTGCAGTCCAGATTGCCATTAAAGGGGCTCATGGGTCACTGTTTCAGCCGGGGCTTGACCTGTTGTCATTGGGCAATCCTTCACAATCCTTGGGGCCAGGGCTGTTGTGGAGTTCGGCATTTGTGAGACTTTATAATGGAATTGGTGAATATACCATGTATTGTGGAACATCCTGAGCAGCATCCTGTAACCAAACAGGTTTTTGCAGCAAAATACATGACCGTTTGCACTAAGTGGGACGCACAGAGACTGTGGACAGCCTCATGTTGCATCAGGGCGTGCTACCCATGACTTAAAGTCATGTTTTCAGAGCTTTCGGGGTTTCAGAATCACAGATAAGGGAATGTGGACCTGTTTTAGTGAATGTCGTGCATTATGCTGTGTGCTATAAATGCAGAGGCAGAAAACAGTTGCCTTTCTATGGGGTGGGGGGCGACCACCATCACGTGTGTCGAATGCGCGCGTGCACACACACACACACACACACACACACACACGGAAGGCACTGCTCAGGGGCTCGGGCGTTTCTGTTACCCCCACTGGCTTTGGGGAAGTGTGCTCTGTGGGTGCTGAATGCTTGAGGTGTGCCCCATGGAGCGCTGAAGAGGGGGCAGGTGTAGGAAGGGGCTGTTCGGGGTCATCCTGGATCAGGTTCCCTTGGATCTGGCCATGGGGATTCAAGGAGTAGAGAGCGAGGTGCAGCCAAGGCCTTGAGGGGGATGCCCTGCATTCCTTGTCTCCTTCGCTGGCAGGGGAATGGAGCGCAGAGCAGAGGCTGAGCCAGAGGCAGGCCTGACTTCTCTGCAGTCCGACACTTAGCCCTCTTGGCTGGATCAGGAGTTTTCAACTTTAGATGGATTTAATGTAATGACTCCTGACTTTTAAAATATGAGTATAACTTTAATGTTTATTTTAAGATGCATTTTAAAAAAGATTTTATTTATTTATTTGACAGACAAGAGATCACAAGTAGGCAGAAAGGCAGGCAGAGAGAGAGGGGGAAGCAGGCTCCCTGCTGAGCAGAGAGCCCGATGCGGGGCTTGATCCCAGGACCTTGGGATCATGACCTGAGCTGAAGGGCAGAGGCTTTAGCCCACTGAGCCACCCAGGCGCCCCTTAAGATGCATTTTTGATGTAGAGAGAAATCTTCAATTCAAAAAAATCTACCTGTCTTCTGAAATGGTACTTGAATTTTGAAACAAATGTTCAATTGCCAGGCTGCAGGAAGGCCAGCTCTGTTTTATTCAAAAATGAGGAGCCAATACGCAAATATTTCAAGCATTTAAAAAGATGGAGGGTGAAGTAGTTGGTTCCTGGAGCAGGTGCCACACTTAGTATTATTTCTAGTTTTCCTACGGTATTTGATAAATTATGTAGAATATATTAACTCTCATCTGAGTATGTACATTGATGTTGATACATCAACGCATTACATTGATAATTCTTTCAGTTTAGAATTATTTTTGTCCAAGGTACTTGACAGGATTTAATGAGCCATGGCACTGAATTAGAGACACACTTTCAGTCTTTTCTGTGTTTATAAGAGATTACTACGGTTTTCAAAAAGGACTTGTGAGAATGTCATTTGCAATGTATTTTAAGGTCATCAAGAATAGAGTTTGTAGGGACGCCTGGGTGGCTCAGTTGGTTGAGCGGCTGCCTTCGGCTCAGGTCATGATCCCAGCGTCCTGGGATCGAGTCCCACATCGGGCTCCTTGCTCGGCAGGGAGCCTGCTTCTCCCTCTGCCTCTGCCTGCCTCTCTGTCTGCCTGTGCTCGCTCGCTCGCTCTCTCTCTCTGACAAATAAATTTAAAAAACTTAAAAAAAAAAAAAAAGAATAGAGTTTGTATTGTGAAAACTTGCTGCAGGATATATCCCGGGGTTTTATGCGTGAGTAACGGTGAGGGGCCAGGCTGGCGTCATTTATGCAGTTGTGGTTATTCTTTGCAAACAGTTTATTTAACAGGGTTTGAAAGAGACTCATTCTTGTGTTTTATAATTACCCTTTCTTGGGGACCAACTGATAATGTAAAAAATATCTGGTGGTTTTATTTCTTAGAGTAAGTGTATTGGTTTAAAATGTTCACGTCTGGGGGCGCCTGGGTGGCTCAGTGGGTTAAAGCCTCTGCTTTCAGCTCAGGTCATGATCCCAGGGTCCTGGGATCGAGCCCCACATCGGGCTCTCTGCTCGGCGGGGAGCCTGCTTCCCCCTCTCTCTCTGCCTGCTTCTCTGTCTACTTGTGATCTCTGTCAAGTAAATAAATAAAATCTTTAAGAAAAAAAAATAAAAATAAATAAAATGTTCACGTCTGTATGGCATGCCTGAATGTGCCAGTTTCCAAATGTAGCCTTTACAGTACTATGGAAGAGTGGGGTTGTTTTTGGAAGGTCATAATAGAAGAGTTTAATGTTCTTAATTGCTTAAATATTTTCTTTCACCAGGATTATTAAGAAAAACACAGAATGTAACGTGGGAAAATGTGAAATGGATGCAAACGCTATAAAATTTTCCACAGAAGCTTTTTATTCACAGTGAGGCACATGGGAAGGCTCCATGAACACTCTAGATGGTATCATAATTTTGGAAAAACCATTTCACCATAGGGTGTTTACAAAACCTGAAGCCATCCCTACCAGCCAGGCTCTGACTTCTGTCTAGCTCTGTAGGTAGCAAGTGATGCAGTGTCAAAACCAATTTAAAGTTATCTGTGTTGTCAACATGCAGATTCTCTTTATTCAGTAGTTAACCTACAAGTTTGTCAGTCTGAGTACTTTGAAATACAGTAGCATAAAAAGTATTAGAGATGCCAAACCGAAAATATGTGCATATCTAAAGTAGTTTCTTTTCTTGATTTTGGTTAACAGAAGTATCTTCACATCTGTAATTTCTGGTAACCTAATGAGAACACACTGAACTTTAGGGGCACGACAAATTTTCCCATTATGTAAAATATTTTACACACTGGTTGACTCATTGTAAGTTGTGAGTAGACACGATTCTCTTCCTGCGGAAAATAGAAACACATTATTTTAATGACGTTAGCCAGTGACAAGGTCATGCTGAGGTACCGCATTGCTTTCCTATGGTTGGATTGTCGAGAACCGAGGTGAACACACAGCAATGAGAACGAGCTGGGAGCTCTTTTGTTAGGTCTGAGGATGTAGTCTTTCTATAAATCAGTGAGTTGTTTATTTTATACAAAGGCTTACTTTCGTTTTTGTGAGTTTTATGTTGTTATTGTGTTTTCTTTGACTGTATTACTTCAAGTCTTGTAAATATTTCCTGGTCTTAAAAACCCAAGTGCTCTTAATTATTTCATGGTAGAAGGAACTCAGAAATTGAGTACTTTTTGGTGGTGATGGTGGGGTTGATAGTTTCCCTAGTGATACTCCCTGCTTATGTTTCAAAGTGCCGTGTATTTATATATGTGTAATTTGTATTTTGCATTACAGTTAAAATCCAATTTTTTTCTTGAATAATTGTTGAACGCTGAGATTTGGGGGAGAAAAGTTCCTCAAAATAGTTAGTTGTTTTGAAAAGCAAGAAGCTTATTTGAAATTATTTGGAAGGGCCATCCCCAAAACAATGCGTTTTTAGGAGCATAATGAAGACGTATAGTAACATTTTCCTTTTGTTCGTTTCTTTAATTGAGATGGTGAGCTATGTCTCACTAAGGGATGTTAACTATCTGATGTCTGGCCTTTGGTATGATTATATCAGCTTTTTAAAAAGTAGGTGTATGAGTTGTATGACATATGATTCACCTATTATGAGCATCTAATTTGGTGGTTTTTAGTACAGTCACAGTTTTGTGCAGTCACGGCCTGTTTTGGACATTTCATGTAAATGGAGCCATATAGTATGTGGTGTTTGGGTCGGGTTCTTTCACTGAGTACCACGTTCTTAAGATTTGTCCGTGTGTGAGCGTGGGCCACTAACGCCTTCCCTTTTGCTGCTGAATAAGTTCATCGTATGGATGTGCTTTTTAAAAACGATATATTTTTATTTATTTATGTGACAGAGATAACCAGAGAGAGGCAGGCAGAGGGAGAGGGAGGTGCAGACCCTCCTGGGGAGCAGGGGACCTGCCGAGGGGCTCCACCCCCGCGGCTGAGCCGAAGGCAGACGCTGACCTGACTGAGCCACCCAGGCGCCCCTGGATGTGCCACTTCCTCTACCCACCAACCCCTGGTAGACGTTTGGGCTGTGTCCTCTTTTGGGCTCTTAGGAATGATGCTGCTTGGAGCGTGAGAGTGCTGGTGCTCGTGAGTGCCTGCGTTTCCGGTTCTCTTGGACGTAGACCTCGGAGTTCACATCAGCTTTGCTTCTTTGATCCGCTGTTCGGGTTCTCATTTATGTTTGTAAAGAGACTTGGCTCCTTGGGGCTGGGCTGCTTAAGACCTTTGTTGGTGACCTGGCGACTCCTGTTTCAGGCGGGGTGCCCCTGGGCCCCAGAATTACAGTACCCTTCTTTCCTAAGACGAGATCATAGCTGACGGTCACCACAGGGTCTTAGATGACTGTCCTTTTAGATCTGGGCACATAGGTTAGTCTGTTCTTTATCCAAGCCAACGAAATCTGTCTGCACTTTATATTTTCCTTGTGTTCTCTCTGCTTCTGCTTGGGGACACCCTTTGTTCTTTGACCCCCCCTCCGCCCCCCCCCCGCCCCCCAGGGAGGGACAATGAATGATTTGTGTGTTTTCCCTTTAGGCTGTATGCCACTCATTCCTTTCTTTTTCTTTTCTTTTCTTTTTTTTTTCCATAGTAATTCTGGTTAGTGGGTTGCCTGCTTTTGAAGTAATAGACAATTTAAGGTAGTAGCGCTACTCCAGAGCCTGTTGTTTGGTGTGCAAGTGAGACCCGTAGGAATGTTTCCATAATTTGTATCAAATTCAGGCAAATATGTACATTACTGGTAATAGTTGATGGCCTGGCTTGGATTGTGAATTTCATTACTGCTCTTTAAAACAGGAGCAGGTTCTGCCATGGCCATTCTGTTAGTGGTGACAACCCTTTCAGCATCTTGTCATGTATTTAAACTGAGTTAAGCTTGGAAAATCATTGAGTGCGTTGAAGATACTGGCTATATTTTGTAACAGTTGTGCCTTACATTTTGAGAAGCTTGTACTTTAGGAAACTTTCACATGTATCATATCAATTTGAAATTAAATCCACCCCACAAAGTCCTGTGGACCAGGACTCCTAGATCCAGCAGGAGTGAGCAGTTGCTGGGAGCAGTTGGCATGGGAGACAGAGTGCCCTTTTCACTCGGCCCCAGGCCGTGAGCCGAGAGGAGGCAGGATGTGGGGAGACCGGGTCATGCCTGGGGCGGGAGGGTTGTGCCAAGTCCAAAGCAACCAGACAGCTAACAGCCAAGCGCCACTATTTTAACACCTAGTGGTGCACTTACAAAGATTTCTCCTGTCTGTGCCTCGCCGCCTCCTCATCCATGTGGAGATAAGAGGAGGCCACGCTACAGGCAGGTGGGGTCTGTGGTCTTTTAGTCCCTGCACCTGCTTTCCACGCCCTGACCAACTTGCTGCCCTTAGTTTTCAGACGGTTGGCCTGGACGGTGGTTTGAATGGTCCTGTTCATGCCCCTTTCATCATCCCCTTCCTCTGACCGCAACTGCTGGCCCTAGAGTGGACCTCGCTGCCCAGCGCGCACTGCCCCAAAAGTAGTTCTCATTGCTGGGGGGTGGGCAAGGGTCTCAGCCCTGGGCCAGCTTTGGCTCCCTCCCCCCTCCCCCAGGCATTGTCTGTTCCAGGAGACACCAGAGTCCTGGTGTAAGAACCCTGCGGGTTCCTCCACGCCTTCCTGGGGCAGCCCACCCAGGCCAGAACACACGATTCCGGCTTGCCAGGCACCGGGTCCCTGGACTGACGGGTCGGTCGGGGACCAGCCCTGTCACAGCACAGCCGCTGTCGGGCTGGTGGGGGTGCGCCCGCCACTGAGGACCAGCCTCGACCCCCCGATTTGAAAGGCACAGTTCTCCAGACTGTCTTCTGTGGGGCGTGCCCAGGCTGGCACCTGAATATCCCCAGAGGCATTTGATAGAAGTTCCCCAGGGCTGTTAAATCACTATTCGGTCTCTACAAAGCACAGTGATGGCAAAAAGGAACTTCCTCACACACGGCCTCCTGCCTTCCCCTCTGATGCTCTCCCTCATGCTGTGAGATCACCCCGCCAGGCAGGAGCTGACACAGGAGGCGGGCCTGCTTTGGCTGAAAATAGTCATTGATTCATATCACACCTTTTTGGGGAGAGATCAGGGAAGGAAGGGGGCGGTATTTCCATAAATCTGATCTCCCACTCCCGTGAGTAAAGGCCGCCCTAGTGAGCTTTGGCTGGGTGCCTGGAAAAGCGGCCTCCCGGGCAGGTAGGCGTGGGCTGGGAGCCGGGGTCCCCGGTTTGGATCCTGCCTCCCCGCCGGGCCCCAGGCCCCTCAGCGGCCGGATGGACAGGGTGCTGGTGGTGGCCGCACAGACGGACTGAGGGACTGAGTCCTGCCCTTGGGGCGGTGGCGGCGGACTCTGGCGAGGCCTCTTGAGACCGCGGCAGCCACACGAGTGATGGCTTCGGGGCACCCCTCCGCGCGCTGTGCTGACGGCGAGGGAGGACGGGAGCCCAGACGAGGGGTCCTTGCTGCCCGGGGCGGGAAGGGGGTTGGCGGAGACTCCCTGGGGGAGAAGAGGTGGGAAGCGGCGGTCAGGTAAACGGGGGGAAGGCGAAGCGGAGGACTGTCACCACCAGAGGAAGCCGCGCGTTGGCCGGGTGCGGCAGCTCCTGTCTGTTACCAGGGCGAGGGGTGGCCGGCAGGCCCCCTACGCCGTGTTCCCACGCCCACGCGGTCCTTCCGCGAGCGCTGCTCGGCGTCAGGCTGCGCCCTCCACTCCGGGCCGAGCGGAGCACAGCCGGGCGAGGTTCCCGGTGGTTCCCGGTCCTCCGCGGGGCGGCCCTCGGCTGCCCGCCGCTGTGTGGAGAGCGCGGTGTCCAGGCTTCAGACTGGGACCTCCACTCGGTCACCACGCGCCTGGGGCGTGCTTTCGCCTCAGGTTCGAGACACTCAGTTGTCTGTCAGTCGTGCCGGTGGCCGTGCCTGCCCGGGGCTGCCGGGGGTCCGACGGGCTCCCGAGCCCGGCCTCCCCGCGGACGCGCTAGCGCGTGGTGACGGACGTGTGCGCCCTTGGAGGGTGCTTTCCCCTCTTCTCTCCCTTTTTCCAGCAAAGTGCCCGTCCTTCGGCTCCTGGGAAGTATCCTTCCTCCTGGAGCTTGTCCCGGATCCCCAGACCAGCTCCCGGTCTGCCCCCTTGCACGCTGGGCCCTTCCGTCACGCAAGTCCTCGTGCTCCGAGTGACTGGCTCGCCGGTGGCCGTGCCCGCTGGAGCGCCTGTAAGCCCCGGCGCGGGGAGCTGCGCCTTGCCCGCGCCCTTCTGCTCCGGGCTGTGGCTGGATGAGTGAGAAGGAAAGGTCACTTAGTAATCGTGCTGCTATTTTAAGTCTTTTTCTGAATTTCGTTGTTTGGTTAATGGCTCAGTATTTCAAGGGCTCGGATCGGGTACCGGTTCTACTGTGCAGCGAAGGTGGTACAAGGCATTCGAGGTGATCGCTGCCCACGGAGGAACTCGGAGTTCTTCCTGCACTCGCGTTTTCTGGAATGGAAGTCCGGGTTCATTCCCAGTGGCTTCTCCGCAGGGCTCTGAAGCTGGTGTGAAGCGTCAGATGTGCGGGGTTCTCGGGCCGCCGAGGGCCGGGTGTCGCCCTCCACGTTCCTGCTTTCCGCGGTCTTACCCGGCGCGACAAACCGCGGGCCCGACAGCCTTTAGGACACAGGTTGGAAATCTAGAAGTGCCACCCCCCACCGAGGTATTTGCCAGTTTTTTAAAGATCCTTATAAAGTCTCAGGGATTCAAAAGGCAGCTTCCTGTGCCAGGGGCGTCTCTCTCCAGCCTCCTGCTTCGGAGGGTTGTCGCTTGGGAAAGACTGCAGTGCAGCGGTCACGGTCACCGAGTCGCCGTTAACTTGGAGACCGCTGGCAGGGAGGCCTTTCGCTCCCTTTCCTAGGCTCACTGTGGCCTGCAGTCTGGAGGCGGACGGCGGACGGAAAGCAGGCTCCACTCCCCGGGACTTAGCTGTTTAGGGGCAAGAGCGGGAGTGATTTCTGCAAGCGCTGTGGCTCGCGTAGGCCCGTCCTGCAGCAGCTCCGGGGAGTTACTGGTGCAGCGGGCTTCCCGGGACGTGAGAGCCAACACGCCCGTGCGGCCTGGGCGCCGTCGCTCTCTGTTCTTCTCTGTGTTCAGTGCCTTCAGATGAGCGTTTTCAGATGTGCAGAGCCCTGTGCTTATCCTGGGTAAGTCGGACGCTACCTCCTGCTGCTCCTCTTTGTTTATCTAAGAGGGAGGCTGTCAGAACTCAGGTTTATTTATTTGTCCATGAATTCGTTGCCCCCAAACTGTATTAAATGCATTATGGGTGGTAATTTATACGTCCAGTGACCAGAAATACACCGTCAGGGTTACCATGGCAACTGCGTGCATTCTGGAAAGCTTGTGAATGGGTACTGAACCTTCTGGCGTTTTAAGTGAGATGTTCCAGCTGAGAGCCTGCATTCATGATTAGTGTAAATAAATTCAGCTTTCTGTGTGTATCACATCCTTTTCCTTCATTTACCACTTGTCTGTTCAGCTCGGTTCTTCCTCTGCTAGCATCTGCCATGGTCTCTTGGCTCCTGGCAACAGACTATGGTTAAGATGTGGTTCTCATGGGACGCCTGGGTGGCTCAATCGGTTAAGCGGCTGCCTTCGGCTCAGGTCATGATCCCAGCGTCCTGGGATCGAGTCCCACATCGGGCTCCTTGCTCGGCTGGAGGCCTGCTTCTCCCTCTGCCTCTGCCTGCCACTCTGTCTGCCTGTGCTCGCTCGCTCTCTCTCTCTCTCTCTCTCTGACAAATAAATAAATAAATAAGTAAATAAGATGTGGTTCTCAACTTCAGGCAGGGTGTGCGTGTCCCGACACCTCAGTCTGTGGGGGGTGTAGAATGGGCCGGCACACCCGGGCCTCTGGAGGCTGGAAATCCTCAAGAGCCCCAGAGCGGAGCGGCAAGCCCGTGTGCCGGTGTGGTTCTGGCAGAGCTCTCTCCTTCGGTCTGGAGAGCGTTTCCAGTAACACAGCCCACGGCTCTGAGCGAGCCTGACTTCTAGGGAGGCCGCCTCGCCTGATTTATATTTCCACGATACCTTGAAGGTTGGTTTTGGAGAGGGAGGCCCAGGTTGGAAAGACCTGCGTTCAAAATGCCAAACTTGTGAAACTAATACACGAAGGCCTGTTCTCTTCGTCACCAGAGGATTGTTTGCTGTGGCTCAGAAATGTATGTAGCATAGTTTCTTTGAAGATGAGTTCCCCTTGTGCATGTAAGCCACACTGATGCCTTGACGGCTGGCACTAGAGCATCCGTCTGCAAAGCGCACCGCACGGCTTGCCCGGGACGTCCAAGGCAGCCCTGGGGACAGTGGTGGCGGCTGAGGCCTGGGGAGGATGCTCACGCTCCTGTGGGGCCCAGGCTCTGGATTAAGGATGATTCCAACATATGGCTCAGATTTTTTTTTTAATTTTTATAAAGATTTTATTTATTTGACAGAGATCACAAGTAGGCAGAGAGGCAGGCAGAGAGAGAGGAGGAAGCAGGACCTACCCGGAGCTCGATCCCAGGACCCCGGGATCATGACCTGAGCTGAAGGCAGAGGCTTAATCCACTGAGCCACCCAGGAGTCCCACGGCTCAGGTTTTAAACCTGAAGGTAAAGTTGGCTTTGCAGACTCCCATCTTTGGGCATGTGTGGCGCTCACCTGTGGGCCTCCCGAAAGGATCTTCAGTCCATTCAGTCCCTGTGTTTTCCAGGTGAGGAAACTGAGGCCCAAAGAAGCTGTTTCCGCTTGGTTAAGGTCCCACGCCAGGTCAGAACCAGACCTAGGGTTAGAGACCTGGCTCTGGGTCTCTGTTTTCCCAAGGATCGCTTTCCTGACAGACGAGTTTTGCTCCCAGTAACTGTTTTTTGCTTTTCTTTTTATCAAAAAAAAGGGGCTACGTAATAACAGGACTAGAACTCTCTAATTTATAGAAGTTCCTCCTTCTCCTTTCTTCTTTACTCCATCCTTCTTGGAGCTTCTACTCAGTGTGCCGGAGACTCGAGGGGTGCGGCCTCTGCCCCCAGGCCTGGCCCGTGAGGAGAGATCACTCGCCGCGCCCACCCGAGCGCTCCGCCTGCGCGCAGGGATGGGTCCTGCCGTCCTGGGGAGGCTGGTGGCCGGCGGGGTCGGAGTCACTAGCTCTTAGATCCAGGGCACAGCGCTGGGCTCGCCGAGGCAAACATGGGATTAGGTGCGGCTTCCGCATTACGCCCGACTTACTGCGAATGTACGAGGTTTGGCTTCTAAGGCCGCTTGTACTCGGGCTCCAAGCCGCTGGGGCGGCCCAGGACTCCGTTCCTGTGAGTCCCCGCCCTCCACGGGCGACACTGAGCTCTGCGGGTCAGAGGCTCCCAGGCTCGGCTCGCAGCGGAAGCCCGTCAGCTGTCCGGATCCCTTGGGAGCCCCTGAAAACCGGCGGAGCGGCCGCAGATTGGGGGCGGTGGGCCAGGGCGGCAGAGGAGGCTTGAGGCCCGCTGCGGGTTCGGCGGCACCCGGGGCCTGTTGCTCAGGAGGCTCACGGTCAAGCAGGGGACGGCCCGCGGACACCGCTGAACGTGCCGTCTGCAGGGGCTTCCTGTGGTGCTGCGTGAGGAGCCCAGGACACGGGTGCTGTTGCCCTCGGGTGAGGAGAGTTCGGTGACCTCGCTCATGAGAGCTGCGCCAAGAGCCCTAGATGTAACCCTTCCGGGGGAGGCAGATTTCCGCTTTCAGTTGGTGGGACTCCGATTTTCCTTGCTGTGAGGAATCCCGCAACCACACACCCTGCCCCCGAGCGTGCCTTCCTCAGGTCTCTAGGGAAGGTGCCCCCCAGACAGCCCGGCTGCGGCCCGGGCCGTGGCCGTGCGGCGGGGCCGGGGGAGGCCGGCACGCTCCTCCACCAAACCCGCGAGCGGCCGAGGCGGAGCGCGCTGCCCGCGCCGAGGGAGCCGGCGCCGCCGCTGGAAGCCCGAGGGGCTCCAGAAATGAGTCCAGCGGTAAAATTAAAATCGTTCCTCAGCTTCGAAGAAAAGACATTTATTTTAAGTGAAGGAGAACCGTATCTTGACTTGTCGAAAAAGGACATTCAATTAAAAATGACAAATTTTCACACTTAGAGAAGCTGTGCATATGTCACAAAGTGGCATTTCTAGGGCGCCTGGGTGGCTCAGTCGGTGAAGCTTCTGCCTTCGACTCGGGTCATGATCTCAGGGTCCTGGGATCGAGCCCCGCATCGGGCTCTCTGCTCAGCGGGGAGCCGGCTTCCCCCTCTCCCTCTGCCCCTCCCCTCGCTGTGCTCTTTGTCTTTCTCTCAAATAAATAAATACAATCTTTTTTTAAAAAAATGGCATCTCTCAGGCACGTTCATGAATGAGGATTATTTTGCAGGGGTCTTCAGACCCTCAGGTTGGAGGTTGTGCTCAGCCGAGCTTCTGAGTCCCGCCCTGTTGCACTGAAACTGTCTCTGTAGTAGCCGGTGGGGCTGCGAGGGAGGGTCAGGACGGGCTCGGGCCCGCCGTCTGTTCCCGTGTTTGAGACTGTCCGCGTCCAAGTCCGGACTGGGAGGTGTTCCCGCCTCCAGGCGGAATCTCGTTCAGTCCCTCCTCACCACCCCAGCCCTGCGTGGAAACGCAGCCCCAGGGCTCAGAGGACAGGGTCAGAGCCCAGGTGGTCGCGCTCCTGCCCGGCTCCGCCTTCTTCCTCCAGCCCCGGCCTGCGGTCTGGTAGCCCAGACTTCTTGGCCTGGAGCCTTACCGCCCAGCCGGTGGCTCTTAGCACGTCGCTTCCCTTTTCATTCTGCCTGGGATTTTGACAATGTCCAGTAGTGCCCGATGGTTTTATCATTCATCATGAGGAGTGGTTTTGTTTATTACAACTTGCAGCTACAAATCTGGTAAATTCATTTCCTACGTTCAGATTGTGCTCATCTAAAAATTGTGTTTATAACGTTAATCAGAAGAAGGCTTCAGTTATGAGTTGTTGAGAAACAGCTCTGTACCCCTTTTAATAAAGCTATTTTTGAAATGTAATTTAATGCCTGCAAGTAAATTGCTTGGAGGTTTAGCTCCTTGCTTGCAAAGAAGTGTGACAAGAAAAGTATTATTTTAACCCATTTTCTGAGCTCTGGCCAGAAACCCATTCATTCAGCTCATACTTATCAGTCACTAATATTTATCAATATACTATGTGATTATATTTATGTTATATATACTTATATCCTTGTGTTTGATCTATATTTGTGTGTGTGTGTGTACATATGCATTTATATGTACTAGTTAATACTAATTAATACCAAGCAGAAGTACAGCAAAAAGGTTGGTACCCTCGAATTATAAGGTGATTTTATTTCCTGTATAACCTATAGAATGAGGTACTGAATTGATACTCAGCACAGAGCCGCTTCTTACACACTTGATTTTTCTTACTGTGTTTATCTATGTTTATATTTTTAAAATCGGAGAATTATGGAGGTAATTTCTTTTTTTTTTTAATTTTTTTAAAAATTTATTTATTTGTCAGAGAGAGGGAAAGAGCAAGCGAGCGCAGGCAGACAGAGTGGCAGGTAGAGACAGAGGGAGAAGCAGGCTCCCTGCTCAGCAAGGAGCCCGATGTAGGACCCGATCCCAGGACGCTGGGATCATGACCCGAGCCGAAGGCAGCTGCTCAACCAACTGAGCCACCCAGGTGTCCCTGGAGGTAGTTAATTTCTACTGATCCTTCAGATTATGGCTTAGATGTCCCCTCCCCAGGGAGGGCTTCCCTATAACCACTTAAATGAGTGTCGCCGGTGTGCTCACCATGTGCTCCCTGGGTTGTTTTCCCGTCACACGCACGCACACACAGTTACGTGTACCGGGTCCCCTTCCTCATAGACAGTCTTCAGGGCCCCCGTCTTTCGTGTCCCCTCCTGCGCGGACTGTGCTGACCTGGGCACGGGAGTGCGTGTCGAAGGAGCGCAGGACACTGGAGGCCCCTCTGAGGTGGCGGTGGTGCTCTGTGTCCTTTCCAGGGCTGTCTTGGAAGTTTTCAACTATTTGTCTTGATTCAACCAAGGAATCTTTTTTCCATGACTAATTTAGTATCTTTCCAAGTTGTTGAATACTTGTGTTTTCCCCTCCACCACGGAGCCGGAGACAGCCAAGAGTAGAGGACTCTTTCTGTCCTGAATGGCCCTTTCCTCTTTCGCTCTCCATGTTCTTTCTTGGAAGTGAACAGTACACTGGGAGGCTAGCAGACTTTAATGCATCCTTTGAATTAAGTGTAGAGATTTTTGAGGAAAATGAGGTAGTTTTGAGAAACTAGTAAAGCCAGCCCCAGTACTTTTGATGTTTTAATTTATAGGAAGAGCTCTTTCATTTTCCTCATGACAGTGCCAGACTGGGGAAGGGTGCTGTTATTAAGAATTATTTATGGGCACTTGTGAGAGTGCAGATGTGGACCTGGCAAGACAAGCTTTGGTTCCAACCACTGGACCATTTGGGACGGTCCCAGGGGCTTGTGTGAGGTGTGGTGCTGTGGGGCCCCACTGTGGCCAGGAGCTCCCTGCCCTCCAGGACTTTTGGCTACTGAGTCAGTCTTGGAGTTTTTCAGCAGCACTGTTCTAACCTACAAATTTAGATTTATTTTCTTATTATTCCAGTAGAAAATTTTATTAATGTGGCTTTTTCTTTTTTGCATAAAAATTGTTGACAGAATATTTTATTTTCAAAATATTGATTAATTTTGGGGGAAACCTAAGAGATTTGACGTTGCATAACAAATCTGTTAAATTCATCAAATAAAGTGCAGTGAATCATAACCATATTAATTAAGCAAAAGTGAACATTGCAGAATAGGGTTTATTTGAAAGACTGATCAGATGAAAGACTGATCAGGACTTGAAAGATGTCCCACTTTCATACAGCCTTATGTTAAACAGTGCGATCAGTTGGATGTCATGTAGGAAACTTTGTACTGGTGGGTCCAGCAATTTTAGCAAATGGGATCACCTTTGATTAGGAAGTCAATTTATTTTAGAGGGTTTATGTAGCATGAGAATATTAGATTTGAAAAGATCCTAGAAATATTTTACTAGACATCTCAAATTTTCTTTTCTTTTCTTTTAATTTTATGATAGAGATAGCAAGAGAGAGAGAGAACACAAGCATGGGGGAGCTGGAGAAGGAGAAGCAGGCTTCCCACTGAGCAGGAAGCCCAATATGGGGCTGGATATGGGGCTTGATCCCAGGACCCTGGGACACTACCTGAGCCAAAGGCAGACACTCAACAGCTGAGCCACCCAGGTGCCCGACATCTCAAGTTTTCAACATGACTCTATCTGTAAAAATATATGTGACATTTCGTATTTTAGCACTAAAGTAAGTATGCAGTGGTAATGAATATTTGACCATGATTTCAGGTGGACAAGACTTCACAGAAACCCATCATATTGCCAAAAACAAAACCAAACTCACCACTGCGTTATAGCTCCAAAACATGGTTTTTTCACACAAGTGTAATTTTAACTGTCACCCAGTAGCATGGGATAGTCATTTCATTCTTAACTAGCTTTTTCCCTCCCTGTTCAAACCCATTCAGAAAATCCTTTTCAAAAGTAAGCTAAATAGTTCGAGTCAGTTCTTATATGTAAAGTAGCTAGAAACCAAGCAAATAATTAGTTAAGTGATACAAGAAATTTATTTTAGCCTTGCCAAGATCTCAGTATCCTCTTTGAAGTCAGAAAGGCTTTGGTTCAGCCAGAGGCCCTGTCTTTGGTGCATCTGGTTGTGAATGTCCTATGTTAGTCCCAAGGGAATAAATGACCTTCAGGGATGTCCATGCTGAAATTCGAAACAATGACAAAGGTGCTTCGTTTTCAAAAGTGACAAATGCATTAGTTAGGCATTATTGATGTTTTGGGAATTTTAAGGCATGTATTCTGCTGCTTCACCCAGAATTTGAATGTACAGGTGTCTGAGCCAGTGAGAACGCTGGTCATGCCAGCAAGGAGAGAGCACTGGTCCTTGAGACCAGCGATTAATTAAGTCCTGCTGATCTGACTTTGGGCGAGTTGCTAAGGGTCATTATCTTGGTTCCTCAGTAGTCCAAGGAGGGATTTGGAGCATTGGATAACCTTTTAAAGACGAATTGAGAGGTGCAAATGGCAAATGCAGTGTTACAGCATAAATCTTTATTGATTCTTATGACATCACGATTCAGTGAGTGAGCCTTTGTTGATACAGTCACTGTCAACAGATGTTACAGATGTGACTCAGGAGGCAGAGCACTCTGTTGCTTGCTAATGTGTCATGTTGGGAAACTGCTGAATCTTTCTGTTCCAGTTTCCTCATCTCTGTAATGTGGGGGGGAGGGGTAAAGGAGAGTATTTACAGAGTTGTGAAGAATAAATGAGCAATTACAGGAACGATGTAATAACTACTAATATATATTGAATGTGTACTGTGTGGTAGATAATTTCTGAGTGCTGAGGATACAGACCTAAGAAAAGCACTTTTCTGTCTTCAGAAAGCTCACCGTCAGGTGGGAGAGAGAGAAGGAAGCAGAGCCAGTGTAGACTTGTGTTATGATGGGTTCTTACAGTATAGATCAGGGCTTGAGGAAGGTCACTTCTGCCAGGAAGGGAAGGTTCTCGGAAAGATGCTTAGAAATGCTTAACCCCGTAGAAAGCAGGTGCCTGCCGAGTGCGCCTGGCATCTTGCTAGGTGCTGGGGCTGGAGGGAGGCTGCAGATACAAAGTTAGCATCCCTCTGCCCTAAAGTTTCATGACAAACTGTGAGTTGAGTGTACAGGGTAGGTGTCGAGACACTCGAATGGAGTCTTGAGGATGAAGTGTCTGGCAGGACATGCAGAGAGTGAGAGGGAAGAAGCCAAGGCACAGGAGAAATGGGACAGGGGAGCACATGTGCAAGTCCACCCCTGTGACGCAGAGGCGGGGTTCTTGGCCGGGGAGGGCAGGCATTCAGCACCGGGCTGCGTGGGGCAGACTCGCACCCAAAGCCAAGTCAGAAGAAGCAGATGCAAGAGGGAATTGAGGGTGGGGAGATGCTTCGTGAACTCGAACAGTGTCTGATTGTTAAATTAATTAGTTTGGTGAGTTTTGACTATCCATAAAAATTACGATTTTTAATTTCATAGTCTTTGTTCCTCCACTAAACTTAATACCATAAAATTTTTAATTAAGGGAAAAGCTTTCTTTGGTCATTATATTTGAAAACATTTTCCTGCGCTTGTGCTTTGAGAAAATGAAGTAAACACAGAATACGTAGAAGTTGACTCATGGTGGAACTTTTATTCTCGCAGCCACAAGAGGCCTTCTGCTTGCCCCAGTCTAGAGCTCTCCTGCCGCGCGTACTAGAGAGGAGCACCAGCGGGGCGGCAATCCTTCGGAATCTCAGTGGTCATTTGTGGCTTGATTTCTTTTGATTGAACTGATGTAGTGAGAACCTTGGCTCCTACTTTCACCACCAGTTAGTAAACCGACTGGGTAGCAGGTGCTGCTGTTGGCTGTTTTTGGTATACAGCGTAATATAAACGTATCACCCCGACGTTGTATAATTATTGTATTGTTTTCCAGTTACAAGGTCTTTGTGTGCATGTGTTTATTTAGTAATTATAGGAAAGGTTTTATTTTTTTAATTAATTTATTTTGGGGGCGCCTGGGTGCTCAGTCATTAAGCATCTGCCTTCAGTTGAGGTCATGGTTCCCGGGGTCCTGGATCGGGCCCCTGCATCGGGCTCCCTGCTCAGCGGGGAGTCTGCTTCTTTCTCTCCCACTCCCCCTGCTTATGTTCCATCTCTTGTTGTCTCTCTCTGTCAAAAAAATAAATAAAATCCTTTAAAATTTTTAATTTATTTTTTCAATTTCTTGGAAGTAGGCTCCACACCCAACATGTGGCTTGAACTCACAGCCCTGAGATTAAGAGCCTCGTGCCCTACCAGCTGAGCCAGCCAGATGCCCCAACTATAGGAAAACTTTTATATTCTTGTAGTATTTCTCTGCCTACAAAGTGGACATGTGTGGGAATATGTACATATAAGACTTTAGTTGCAAATTGGGGCGTCTGGGTGGCTCAGTTGTTAAGCAGCTACCTTGGGCTCAGGTCGTGAACCCAGGGTCCTGGGATTGAGCCCCACATGGGGCTCTCTGCTCAGTGGGGAGTCTGCTTCACCCTCTCTCCCCTCCCCCTGCTTGTGTTCCCTCTCTTGCTGTGTCTCTCTCTGTCAAATATATAAATGAAATCTCAAAATAAATAAATAATATGGGACGCCTGGGTGGCTCAGTTGGTTGAGCAGCTGCCTTCGGCTCAGGTCATGATCCCAGTGTCCTGGGATCGAGTCCCACATCGGGCTCCTTGCTCGGCGGGGAGCCTGCTTCTCCCTCTGCCTCTGCCTGCCACTCTGTCTGCCTGTGCTCGCTCTCTCTCGCTGTTTCTCTCTGACAAATAAATAAATGAAATCTTTAAAAAAAAAAAAATAAATAAATAAATAAATAAATAATAAAAGCTTTGGTTGCAAATAGAAGGAATTTGAGCATAACATTTCATACTGAAGCATTTTCTGTTTTAAGGTATCTCTGAGAAAAAAAAACATTCAATTTTCCAGTTCTGATAAAGTCTGTAGTTATATTAGTGTAGTGTGCTTAGTAAGAAATTTAGTCCTGAGTCTTGCATTTCTGCCATGACTGAATAACAAGGACCAGACTTACTCTCCACCAGGACCAGGTGAGGCAAGTGAGGCGTTTGCCTCGGGTGTAGAACTGAAGGGGGCACCAGAAAGCTCAATAATTGAGATTAATATTTTAGGGGCACCTCACTGGCACAGTCAGTAGAGCATAGAACTCTTGATCTTGGGGATTTTAAGTTTGAGTACCATGTTGGGTATAGAGATTACTTAAAAATAAAATTAAAAAAATTTTTGTTTAACTTATTTGATGTTTTAGTGGGGGGAGGGGCAGAGGTAGAGAGAATCCTCAAGTAGACTCCCTGCTGAGTGCGAGCCTAAAATGGGGCTCTATCTCATGACCCTGAGATCATGATCTGAGCCAAAATCAAGAGTCAGAAGCCCAACTGAGCCCCCCCAAGGTGTTCCTAAAATAAACATTTTAATACAGTGCTTTGAGAAAGTCAGATGTGATGCAAATGGATCCATAGTGAAAAAAAATCAAAATTTAAACATAGATGGGATCAGAACTAATGATTTTTCCTTTTGCCTCACCTCCGACATGGCTCAGTTCAGCAGTGTTACCAGTACTATCTTAGTTTAAAATTTTAATGTTTTTGTTTCTCATGGATTTTTTTCATTAGTTTTGGCTTTTATCTCTGTTACTGAGTTTTTCGTTCCTCCCTAAAATTTGTACCTGAGGCAAGGGCCTCACTCACCCAACCCCAGTCCCAAACCTGACTGCCATCTTTTTTTTTTTTTTTTAAAGATTTTATTTATTTATTTATTTGACAGACAGAGATCACAAGTGAGCAGAGAGGCAAGCAGAGAGAGAGAGAGGAGGAAGCAGGCTCCCCGCCAAGCAGAGAGCCCGATGTGGGGCTCGATCCCAGGGCCCTGGGATCACGACCTGAAAGCAGAGGCTTTAACCCACTGAGCCACCCAGGCGCCCCCTGACTGTCATCTTAAACAACTTGAAAACCAGACAAAATAGATGAAGCAACAGCTTTAGACATTGGTCAGCAGACAGATTAGGACTGTGTTCCTTGAAATAAAAGAAATGAACTCTATGGTTATTCCAGCCTTTTCTCTAGAGCAGGGTCCATGAAAAAAAATTTTTTTTTAAAGATTTTATTTATTGGGCGCCGAAAGCAGAGGCTTTAACCCACTGAGCCACCCAGGCGCCCTCCATGAAATTTTTCTGTAAATGGACAGACAGTAAATATCTCAGACTTTCCGGACCATATGATCTCAGTCACAGCTCCATACTCAGCTCTGTGTCTGCTTTCATACTCAGTATGTGAAAGAATGGGTGTGGACATATTCCCATAAAACTTTATTTAAAAAAACTGGTAGTAGGTTAGATTTGGCCCCAGGTCATAGTTTGCAAATTCTGGCCCAGAGACAGTTTCCACACTGCAGGGCAGGGAGAGAGAAGCCAGAGCCCACTGGCCTTACTGAAGTGACAAACCCTCAGTGTTTGAGAGGACAAAGCAGCTAGAATTTAGGTGAGGGGGATAAAGCACAAGAGAGGAAGGGGGCTCCTTACAACTCCAGAGATCTGTCAGAGGACCCCCTGGAGATCTTGACTGAGTACTGATCCGCAAATACATGAGGAGAAACATCTCAAAGCCAGGAAAAGAATGACCAGAAAGGAGCAGACTGGACAATTTCTGGATATCACACAGGGTTGAGATAGTTAGGTCCTTTCAAGGCTGTTTTTAAGTCTTTGTTAGGGTGGGTTCAGACCAGCTTTTCCAGTTAGGGCATCAGGTAGACTCCCCTCACCTCAGCGGTGGGGCTGGATTAGCTCTAGACTAGAAGGGCTGCTGTGGACCCGCCCAGCCAGTTCTACGTAATAGTTCACAGAACAAAGTCCCACGTATATTTATTTATTTATTTATTTGACAAAGAAAGAAAGAGAGAGTGCATTTGCATGGGGGGGAGGGGCAGAGGATGAAGGAGAGAGAGAATCTTTTTTTTTAAAGATTTTATTGTTTATTTGACAGAGACACACAGCGAGAGAGGGAACACAGCAGGGGGAGTGGGAGAGGATAGAAGCAGCTTCCCTCCAAGCGGGGAGCCCAGTATGGGGCTCGATCCCAGGACCCTGAGATCAGGACCTGAGCTGAAGGCAACGCTTAAGGACTGAGCCACCCAGGTGCCCCAGGAGAGAGAGAAGCTTAAGCAGACTCCTTACCAAGTGCAGAGCCAGGCTAGATCCCAAGACCCTGAGATCATCACCTGGTTCAAAATCAAAAGTCAGCCACTTAATTGACTGAGCCACCCAGGTGCCCCAAGTCCTAATTACATTTAAAAGGATATGATAACATCCAGTTCCCAACAGCATAAAAAAAGTGTCCTGCATCTTATAAAAATTACCAGGCATACAAAGAAGCAAGAACATATGATATTAACCAGGAGAAAAATTAACCAATAGAAACAGATGCAAAATAGTAGACAAGGACATTAAAATAACTTATAAGTTGCACATGTTCAAGAATGTAGAGAAAAATGAACATAATTAGCAAAATGAAAAATACAGAAAACTGAAATAAAACTTCTAGATGAAAAATAAAATTTCTGAAATGAAAAATGTATCAGAGAGATTAATAACAGGTTGGAACTACAGAAGAATATGTTAGTGAACTTCAAGACATGGCAAAGAAATGATCCAGAACACAGCAAAAAGAATAGAGAAGACCGAAGAGAATAACAGAGCATTTAGGAACCTGTGAGACAAAATCAGCTGTTTTCAGATACATGTAACTAAAGTTCCAAAAAAGGAGGGAATGCAAATAGCATTTGGAGAAATAATGGCTGAAAAAAATATCCAAATTTAATGAAAATTACAAACAACAGAGCTCAAAAACCCCAAACAGAATAAACAAAGAAAACCATACCAATGTGTACTGCATAATGATATTGCTGAAAAACCAGTGCTAAAGAGGGGGAAAAAAAAGTAAGAAGAAAAGACATTACAGAGGAACAAAAACAGAAATGACAGCTGACATCTGGTCTGAGCTTGTGCTAGCCAGAAGACAACACAGTGACATGTTTAAAGCACCGAAAGAAAAATCTGTTAGTTTAGAATTTTGTACCCAGAGAAAATATCTTTCAGAAATAAAAGTGAAATCACAATTTCTAGGCCAAGAAAAGCTGACAGAATTTATTGCCAGCAGACCTGCACTACGTGAAATTTTTAAAGGAAGTTTAGTTAGAAGGAAATTATATCAGATGGAAATTTTTTTTATTTTTAAAGATTTTATTTATTTATTTGACAGAGATCACAAGTAGGCAGAGAGGCCGGCAGAGAGAGAGGAGGAAGCAGGCTCCCCGCTGAGCAGAGAGCCTGATTCAGGGCTCTATCCCAGGACCCTGAGATCATGACCTGAGCCGGAGGCAGAGGCTTTAACCCACTGAGCCACCCAGGCGCCCATCAGATGGAAATTTTTACACAGAGGAGTAAAAATAATAACCTGAAATGGTCAATATATGGACAAATATTCTCAGTTTTAATTGCCTTTTTTTAAATTGGCTATTTAGGGGCCCCTGGGTGGCTCAGTTGTTAAGTGTCTGCCTTCCACTCAGGGAATCATCCCAGTGTCTTTGGATAGAGCCCTGCATCAGGCTCCCCGCTCGGCAGGAAGCCTGCTTCTCCCTCTCCCACTACCCCTGCTTGTGTTCCCTCTCTCAGTGTCTCTCTGTCAAACGAATAAATAAATATCTTTTTTTTTTTTTTTTTAAAGGCTGTTGGGGTGCCTGGGTGGCTCAGTGGGTTAAGCCTCTGCCTTCCGCTCAGGTCATGATCTCAGGGTCCTGGGATCGAGCCCTGCATCGGGCTCCCTGCTCAGCGGGAGGCCTGCTTCTCTCTCTCTCTGCCTGCCACTCTGCCTACTTGTGATCTCTCTGTCAAATAAAAAGGTGAAATCTTAAAAAAAAAAAAAAAAAAAGGCAAAAGTAACAATATATGATGGGCCTTATAATACTTGTAGAGGTAAATAAATGAAAACAGTAGCACGAAGGATGGGAGGAGAGAAATGGAAATATGTTATCCCTGTACTTAAAGTAGCATAATAGTATTTGCAGGTAAACTGTGATAAGTTAAAGATCGCTGTCATATCCACAAAAATCTGTCATGGGTGGGAGAAGAAGGAAACATTAATGCCAATATCAGGGATGTAAAAAAGGGTACCACTACAGACCCTAAAGACATTGAAAGGGTAGTAAGAGTAAAATTGTGAATAATTTTATACCAATAAATATGACTTTTTTAAAAAAAATTTTTATTTATTTGTTTGACAGAGACACAGCGAGAGAGGAAACACAAGCAGGAAGAGCGGGAGAGGGAAAAGCAGGCTTCCTGCCAAGTAAGGAGCCCGATGTGGGGCTTGATCCCAAGACTCTGGGATCATGACCTGAGCTGAAAGCAGACACTTACAGGACTGAGCCACCCAGGAGCCCCTAAATTTGACAACTTAAATAAAATGAAAACATTGCTTGAAAAACACAAACCATCAAAGCTAACTCAAGAAGAAATATGTAACTTTCATTATTCTATATTTACTAAAGAAATTGAACTGGTAATGAAAATCCTTTGGGGTGCCTGAGTGGCTCAGTCAGTTAAATGTCTGCCTTTGGCTGGATTCATGATCTCAGGGTTCTGAAAATGGAAGAGGAGGGAATGTTTCCTATCTCATTCTGTGAGCCAGCGCTGGACTGAAAGGAAGACAAGACATTACATTACATTACATTACAGTAAAGCAAACATTACAGTAAAGCAAAACCACCAAGTGCATTTGTCTTACACACATCTTCCATACATGGTAGCAGATAGAATCCATATAGAAACATATAAAGAGGATATTATATAATGATCAAGTGAGGTTTATCTCAGGAATGAAAAATTGGTTTAGCACTAGAAAATCAATCCATGTAATCCACCAGCATAATAGATCAAACACAGAAAAATGAGAAGCACAGAGATGGAAATGCGGGAAGCACAAAGGGAAGGCAGGAGACACAGGAAGTAGGGACTGAGGCTCATATAATTGGTTCTAGAAGGAGAGGTGAGGGCCAGGGCAGAAGCAAGTGCTTGAAAAGATAATGGCTGAAATCTTTCCAGAAAGTTGAAAGGTGGCAAACCACAATGGTTAGACGTTCAATAAATGACTGACAAGATATCCTAAGTAAAAAGAAATCCACACGCAAACACAGGGCAGTGAAGCACATGATTACCTACAGAGGAATAGCAGCCAGTTTCCTGACACCAGCCCTGAGAGCCACACGGCACATAACACGGAGTGATATGTCGGTAGGAGAGAGGAAAGGATTCTCTCTCTAACCAAAGTGATTGAATGTTACGTAAAATGTTAATGGTGACAAAAGTACGTGCGCATGTGTAAACACACAGTGGTGGGACATAAGCTGGAAATATGATGAACGGAGTTAACACTTTAAAGTCCTTGCTGTCTGGGAGAAGGGTAAAGATACAGAGGCCTCTGAGAAGAATCCGCACATTGTAATTTCTAAAGTAATCTTTAAAAGAGTAAAAACAGAACCCGAAGCTTCTAGATTACAGAGAAGGGGGTGGGGGTTAGGATGATAACATTCCTAAAGAAGGTGGGTAGCCCCTGGTAAAATAGCAGAACGAAATCTACATATGCGGGATGGCTTCCAGGGTAAATAGAGTAAATTTCCATTTAAAGGCAAAGATACCAAGATTTTCTTTTCATAAATTTTTTAAAAATCCAACTATATACTGTTTATAAGAGATTCATCTAAAGGAATTCAGAAATGTTGAAAGTAAAATGATGACAAAAATAAACTATGCAAACACCAAGAACAAGAATGTGTAGTGTTAGTCAAAATATATTTTAAGGCAAAAAGCAGGACCAGAGTATCATTTCACATAATACAGTGGGCCACTCTACGTCCTGTGGCAAGATAAATAGCTTATCATAAACAGGTTCTTTTCTTGCTCACACAAAGTCCACGATAGGTAGTCCTAGTTGGCAGATGGCTTTCCACATGATTGAGTTCTTTGGGAAAGAGAATCTTGCAGTCCCATAGGAGGAAGAAAAGACTTCATTAGTTTGACCTGTGTGTTCACAGAAACCAGCTCTGGCCAGGGCGCAAGGAAGGAGGCTCGCACTGGCCAGGCCTGACGGCACACGTCCGCCTGTGCCTGGGGGTCGGAGTCAGTGTCTCTGGAAGCTGGTGGACTGAGATGAGGGAGTTCATTAAGCCTGGTGAGAAGTGGTAGTCCAGTAACTGTTGGAGAAATGAACAGGAAGGAGCTTGTTGCAAAATTAAATGTGCATTGCGGCAGGGGTGTCTGACTCTTGACCTCAGCTCTGGGGTTGATTCAGGGCCCTGAGTCCCAGCCCTGTGTTGGACTCCACGCTGGCCTTGGAGCCTACTTAAAAAAAAAAAAATTGCACTGCAGCAATTGTCAGATGTACAATTTTTACAAATGTAAGAAATGTAAATGTTAAAAAAAATTTTAAGAGCTAAAGAAAGAGTAGGAGAGGGGCAGGGGGGAGGGAGGGTGAGAATCTTGAGCAGGCCACACACCCTGCCCACAGCCCAAAGCAGAGCTCAATTGTACCATTATAACTTGAACCAAAATCAAGAATCAGATGCTTAACGGACTGAGCCACCCAGGCGCCCCTATTCAAAATAATTTTAAAATTCGATGTAGTGAAAATTCTTAGGGTACCACTATACAGCCATTCAGTTAGCAAGAATTAAAAAACTGGACAAGTCTTGTTGAAGTAGTTGAGCACCAGAAACACTCCTACCCTTCTGGTGGGAGTATAAATTGTTACAACTGCTTTGGGAAATAGTTTGGCTTTATGTAGCAAAGGTGTATCCCATTTCTAGGTCTGTACACCAGAGAAATACATGCTCACGGTGCTTAAGATGGCTGCGCCAAGAAGATCTCTTCCTAGTGTGTCTTTGCTCCAAGGCAGAAACTACCCAGGGGACAGGGGAATGGATAAGTAAATTAGGGTATATTTACACAATGGCGTGCTACACGGCAATGAAAATAAATACCAGGTACAGCCCCAGAGGTGGAGTGGGAAAAAAAAAAAAAGGTACATACAATATAATTTTGTGTATATAAATTACAAATTTTGGCAAAAATATGCTGTATCAGAATAGCGTGCCTAGATGCTACATCTAAAGGAAAGTAAGAAAGCGATAACCGTAAAGGTTAGGGTAGTTGCTGCTCACGGAGGAAGTGGGGGGTGTAGGGTTAGAGAGAGGCACCCGGCCGTTTCGGGGTTTCAGCAGTGTTTGTTCCTTCCTTGGCCTGGATGGTTGTTGGACTAGTGTTTGTGTACCAAACATAGGTGTTGACTGTGCTTTGGGTGTGTGTATGCACAATACTTCATGATAAAAATTATTTTAGAATTAAAATAGTCTGAAGATATCCAGACTTTGTAATCTGTGTCCACATAAATTGTAATGTGGAAAATCCAAAACACATGTTTCTATAGAGTGGTTAAAATGGTTTCTTTTCTTTCTTTTTTTTTTTTTTAAAGATTTTATTTATTTATTTGACAGACAGAGATCACAAGTAGGCAGAGAGGCAGGCAGAGAGAGGGGGAAGCAGGCTCCCCGCTGAGCAGAGAGCTGGATGCAGGGCTCCATCCCAGGATCCTGAGATCATGACCTCAGCCAAAGGCAAAGGCTTAACCCACTAAGCCACCCAGGAGCCCCAAAAAGTTTTCTTTAAACTTCTTTCCTTTTTTTTTTTTTTTTTTTTTAAGATTTTTAAGTTTTTATTTGAGAGAGAGAGTGAGAGAGCATGAGAGGAGAAGGTCAGAGGGAGAAGCAGACTCCCCATAGAGCCAGGAGCCCAATGCAGGACTCGATCCTGGAGTCCCGGGATCATGACCCGAGCCGAAGGCAGTCGTCCAACCAACTGAGCCATCCGGGCACCCCTAAACTTCTTTCTTGATCATTTTTTTTTTAATTTACATTTTTGAAATTCTATTTTTAAAACGTTTAAAAATGTTCCCAATGGAGTTGACCAAGTATTATTATTACTCCCCAGGTAAGAGACTCCACCACGCTCTTCGAAGAAGGATAAGATTGGCACTGCTTTGCTTCTTTCTTTCCCGAAGTCTCTTCGTCCCAGACAGCGCTTTGCTGTATCTTCCTCACAGCATATGACACACAGGTACGTTAGTGGAAAATTTTAATTTGTATAGATTTCTTTTTGCAGCTGGAACTTGTTTGCTTTTTCATAAAAATAAAGTGATTGAAACATCCTGAACTTACTCATTTTTGGCTTTAGCAGTTTCCTCTGTGACAGGCGTATTTGAGTAACTACCACACACATGGCACCGTATTTCGGTGCCTGTGTCTAACCTTATTTTTATTTATTTTTTTAAACCAGCATTACACTTTGAGAATAATCGACATTATGCCTGATGGCCCAGTAATGATGAATATGTTTGAAACCCGGGGCAGGGCTGGGGGTTTCTGCCTCATAGGCCCTCCCTCTGCAACAGGACGCTCACCGAGGGCAGGGAGGCCTTCCTAGCTCGGATTGCAGCTTTAAAAAAATTTTTTTTCTAATTTTATTTGACAGAGAGAGAGAACACAAGTAGGCAGAGAGATAGGCCGAGAGAGAGGGAAGCAGGCTCCCTGCTGAGCAGAGAGCCCCATGCGGAGCTCGATCCCAGGACCCTGAGACCATGACCTTGAGCCTAAAGCAGAGGCTTAACCCACTGAGCCACCCAGGTGTCCCCGATTGCAGCTTTTGATGCTTGAACTGTTTGCTCCCTAACCGTTGTTCTCTAGGAGTTTGAAAGGAAACAAAGTACTCAGTTTTGGTCTCTAATTTGTGATTGAGTAGCACTTTATACTTGAAATTAAGAACTCTTTACTATGTTAGAACAGTAAAATGAATATAAAATGGGTTTGAAATAGTTGCATCTAAAGTGAGTTTTAATATATAGCTATTTCTTTTTTTTTTTTTTTTAAGATTTTATTTATTTGGCAGACAGAGATCACAAGTAGGCAGAGAGGCAGGTAGAGAGAGAGGAGGAGGAAGCAGGCTCTCCGCTGAGCAGAGAGCCCGATGCGGGGCTCGATCCTAGGACCCCGGGATCATGACCTGAGCCGAACGCAGAGGCTTTAACCCACTGAGGCACCCAGGTGCCCCTATATATAACTATTTCTGATAAATTCTAAGTATAAAGAACACTATTTTAAAAATCACTCATAACCACAGGACCACTCAGTTTTGCTCTGCTGAGTTTTTTGGTTTGTGTGGATCGGGGTTCAAGCACTGATGGCAGCAAGCCATGTGCCCCTTGGGTCTCTTCTATGCCCCGACGGCCCCTCCCCGTCCCTTTTCTTCCGTGCGTTTTCTCGGTTGCGTGTTCTTAGGCCGAGGTTTCCCCGTGTTGACTTTTGCCCTCTCCACTGAGCGTGGTCTTCTGTCCTTTGCATTTCCTGTGACGTGGCAGGTAGATCGTGGCTGTGGCCCAGCGCAGCCTGGGACCGCATGTCCTTCAGTGGAGCCCTCAGCATGATGTCTTCGTGGCTCGGGGCCAGTGCTGCTCAGTGCCTGGCTGCAGTCACTGGAGGTCATGAAATGACGCCGTTCACGCTTGGTCATTCACTTGGCCTTGAGTAGCTGAAATACTTGGATAGATAGAAACTTACCGTCTGTAAGTATTTGGTTACCCTAAGGGACAGTTCAAATAGAAAAGGGAGGATCAATGCCATTCTTTCTCTTTATCAGGTCTCCAAACAATGAGATGGTTCTGTGGCCACTCCCAGAGTGACCCTTGACTGTTTGAAGTAGCGTGCCAAAGTCAGAAACGTAGACCTCTGGGCTGTGTTTAAATCCTGTGCAGTTAGGATTCTCACAGACGCTCGCGTCGAGCCACCGTGGCCAGTGGAGCCTCGCTGAGTGGGCGCCTTTGTCCTTTCGTGTGCTCTGCGCTCTTCCTTCCCTTGCTTTTTCTGCTGTGGTAATGTGTTCCAGATTCCCGCTAAACCTTTTTGCCTCACACCTGGCATTGCCTCTTTCTCTGAACAGCTCTGGTTCCCTTTTGTAGAAAATCTTATCGTGAAACCACACTCTGGGTGCTGGGGACACTCCCTGCTACAGGGCTGGTTATTGTTTCCAGGTCTTTTGGAAGGACAGCCTGGCAAATGTGCTTTTTAAGTGAAAATAACATGAGTTCATACTGATGTTTATTTCAAATTTAGTATTATTTGGTTTTTACTTCTTTGTGTTTATGTTGATGTATCTTTTCTCTAATGCTGAAAACCTTGGTTCCTAACAGCACTAGCGTCATTACTTATTTTATCCCATAAAATCTCTGTGATAGTTTTAGAATAACCGTACCAATGTATCACCAATAATATGATTCCTGAAAACAGTTTGGAGTTTTCTGCATTTCTTTTTGTCCTTAGAGTCTGTATCCCTAGAGATGTATACCTTATTTGCCAAATTAAGTTTTAAAGTCACCAAGCCAGCCCCTTAGTGTGCCAGCAATTTGTTTAGACAGTCATATTCGTTTTTTATTTGAAGTTGAAGGAATAGCTTCTTTTAAAATTTTGTTGTAAGTTATAAAACGTTTTCATTTTTCCAAATCAGAATTAAATATTTTAATTTAATAATTAATTTAAATATTTACAGAAGTCAGGCTTCCATTCCTAATCCTTATACCCTGTTTCTTCTTTCCTCTGTAGGTCACATACCGATTTTTAATGTAAGTATGTGTGTGCACACAGTCCTCTCTCTTAGAGGTTGGTAGCATACGGTACAGTTTTCCCCCATGTCGTTTCCTGAGCAGAAACAGCAGGTCGCGAGGCCCACACCGGAGCGTACAGGGCTCCACCTCACTCCTTTCTGCGCAGCTGTGTAGTACTCCATCATGTTGGATGTAGGACAGAAAAAAGCTTATTCTTCAAAATATGTTGGCTTTAGTCTGTATATGTTTCTCCTGTGGATGAATGTCATCAGTTTTGCTCTTTAATCAGCTGCCGATTTCTTAGTAATTCGGGGAGCTTGCAAGCACACTGCGTGACTGTGCCTGGTTTTCCTGATGTGTACAATGTGAGGTTTGGACTAGAAGCTCAAGATGGGTTATTTTTGCTGAAAGACTGCAGATAAGTAAACTGAATCTGAGAGCATCTCCCTAGCAACAGAGCGCGCACCCGGGGCGCATGGCTGGCTCGCGCGGGAGCACCTGACACTTGATCGTGAGCCCCGTGGTGGTGTGGAGATTACTTAAAAAAAAAAAAAAAAAATCTTGAAAAACAAGTGTGCGCCCTGTATCCACAGAAGTGGTGCTGATGGGGCGTGAGCTCAGGAGTGCTGAAGCCCGCAGGTCTCAGTCAGAATTAGGGAGGCGGATACAGTTCTGCTGGGGCGACCCCTGAGGTGGGAGCAGGTTGTTGGGGCGGAGGCACGGATGCATTGGATAGGAACGGGAAGCACCGAGAAGGGCAGATGCCGTGTTGGCTGCATTACAGACAGAGCCAGGTGGTCTGGGAGCCCAGAGAGGAGGCTTGCGGACAGGTCTGCTGGGTGAGGCCTTTGGGATTGGTCATCCTGAGTGTGGGGGGTGGGGGGGGAGGGGAGAGGGTCCGCATCAGCACCCGAACAGCCCCTGCCTGCCTTTAAACCCTAGGCCGAACTGGGGAGTCTGCCCGAGAGATTGGTTGGGGGGCAGCATTCCCGTAAGAGCCAGTGCTTGTGAAATCTCATGCTTTATTCTCAAGGCTGACTTAAATATTGTAATCCAGGCCTTCATGTGGCCATGTTTTATGTTTTTCACTCATATTTTCAAGTAAAGTTGATGCTCCAAGGTAATGAACCTTATCACACGCGTGCAGCTGCCTCAGCCTCCTGTCCAGGCTCAGCCGCAGGGCCGAGTCCACCTGGACTTGGCTCTTTCCGGTTTGTCAGATGCCCTGGCCCTCAGCCTGTCTCCCTCCCAGACGGCAGGACTCTGGCCCTGGGCCAGGAGAGGCGCAGCTTCTTCGCACAGTCGGGGTTGAATCAGTGCTTTAAAAAGCATCCCTAAATCAAGGGATACTGGCAGTGCTGGGCCTCTCATGGCTTTGTTTTCCCAAGGGATTTAAGAGCAAGTTTTATGCTGTGGTTTAATCTGGTTCTTTCCCAGCTGTGAGCCTGTGGCTGGCTGGCTGTCCTGTCCTCATCGCCCCTCCCCCCAGTCTCTCTCTCTCTCTCTCTCTCTCTCTCTAAGTGGGGCTTTTCATAAATGATTATGATCTGCCTGTTTGTTTGGAGAAGAATCGAGTCTTCTCGATTCTCCTATCTTCTTTACTTGGCCCGTATGTCAGCTACAGGCCCTCTCCCCCAGCAGAGCATTTGGCACCAGGTATTGTGAAAAGAGCCTGTGCTGAAATGTTTGCATAAACACGGTTCCCAGAAACTTTCTTTTTTTTTAATGGACAGGGCACACCTGTTTATGGTTTTCGCTCTTCTCCTTTTATTGGCATTACTTAGATGATACTTTTCATTTCCCTGCTGGGCTTGATGTCGAGCCCGTTCTCCTACACGCACGTTGTGTTTAGTACTTGCTTGCTGGCAGGAGCCATTTTCTTTGTTTATCTGATGCTTCCCTTTTTTGGTTTTCCCCGGGCTTTCCAGTACTTGGAACACCC
This sequence comes from Mellivora capensis, assembly GCA_004024625.1. Classification (NCBI taxonomy): domain Eukaryota; kingdom Metazoa; phylum Chordata; class Mammalia; order Carnivora; family Mustelidae; genus Mellivora; species Mellivora capensis. The sequence goes on along the minus strand of PISX010013706.1, from coordinate 10,236 downwards.
TTTTGTCAGCAGATGTGCTTTGGTTTCCAATTTCCAATCTCCAAGTAGGACGTAGCTCAACTTAAGTCACAAGTAGAGCAGAGAAGTCGTTAGGAGCAATGAAGGCATAGAGGAAAGGCAGAGGAATCCAGTCCAGCTCTTTGCTGTGCCCCGAAGTCCGGGGATGGCTCAGCTGTGAGAGGGGCTTCCTGCCGAGCTGACTGCAGACCCACATTCCGTGAAAAGATGGTTTTCTTGAGTAGAGGTTGTTGCGTTTGAATAAACATGTGGCCTCAAAATACAATAAATTCGTGCCTAAACATGCAGCAAAAGTAAATAATGTAATAGTAGAGTAGTGGTTCCGCTCAGAGGACATGGCGGAGTGGGAGTTCGGGGGTAAGAAGGCCAGGCGCTGGGGCAGGCCCTGCTGCTTGGAGCCGGCCCAGGCCACCACCTCCAGAGCGGCTGCTTCCCGGTGGCTTCTGCTCTTGGCTCCTCTTCTGCTCCCAGAGGACCCAGACTCCCCTGGCACCATTTCTTAGTCACATCTTTTCCCTACCTTAGAGTCTCTGTTGTGCTCTCTTTGCTTCGTGTATCTGTTGTTTCTGTTCAGCAGAACATTTTTCCTTCCTGTTTGGAAGCAGACATCCTCTTCCCACACTTGATGAAAAGATGAGGTGTTGGCGGTAGCCTCGGGTTCTCATCACTGGCGTGGCCCGGCGTGCTGACCAGAGGCACGTGTGTCCACTCCAGATGTGGTAACCCCCAGGCTGCTTCCCCAGACTGGCCTGTCAAACGTTAGTCCGCTTGTGCCCAAGTCGCCCTTCCTCCACCACCTCTAATGTATCGGACTGAGTTTGCATTATTTTTCAACACAATTATTGTAAATATTACAGGATTTAATTATCCTATAATTGTCACATCAAAATTTTAGAATTAAGGTAGAATTTAACTATTTTTTACCCAAGTATAAGCAAATGAAATAAAGATATATATATATTTAAATCAAGAAACCTAATCAGAGGTTTTCACGATCACATATTTTGGAAAGTTCCAAAGATGTGACTTTCCTAACATTGTTGCTTCTGGTGCTCAGCCTACGTGTGGAGCCTGCGGTGGGATGCTTGGCCTGTCTGTAGCCTGGTGTGGATGTCCAGGTGCAGCTGCAGGTTAGAAACTGCCATCATGGAAAAATTTAGCATTTTGAGTCAATGTGTTTGTAGGAACTTTCTTTTTACAGTGGTTTTTCATTTGGGGCCTTTGAACATGGTATCAGCTTTTGTAACTGAACTCACACCAGATACTGCTGTTCCTGTCTGGCCGGCCCCAGAGGATGCCCACGTGCCATGTGCACGGGTGCTCGGCAGGGCGCGGCGTGTTGACGTTGGCACTCATCCTTTGGCCACTTGTTTCCCCTTATTTCTCTATTTGATTTAAAACATTATTAGCTCAAGTTAGTTTTTTGGTGCCTTCTAATATCTTTGCCACTCTCAACTTTTAATTTTTTTTTTTTAAGTTTTATTTGGATGAGAGAGAGAGAGAGCACACATGAGCAGGGTGAGGGGCAGAGGGAGAGAATCTCAAGCAGGCTCTGCGCCAAATGCAAGGTCTAACATGGGGCTTGATCCCAGGATCCTGAGGTCATGACCTGAACTGAAAATCAGGAGTCAGACGCTTAAGTGACTGAGCCACCCAGGGGCCCCTCAACTTAAAACTTTTTAAAAATTTTTTTAAAGATTTTATTTATTTATTTGACAGAGATCACAAGTAGGCAGAGAGGCAGGCAGAGAGAGAGGAGGAAGCAAGCTCTCTGCTCAGCGGGGATCGATGCGGGGCTCGATCCCAGGACCCTGGGATCATGACCTGAGCCAAAGGCAGAGGCTTTAACCCACTGAGGCACCCAGGCGCCCCTAACTTTTTTTTTTTTTTTTTTAGTAAAGATTTTATTTATTTATTTGACACATAGAGACAGCAAGAGAGGGAATACAAGTAGGAGGAGTGAGAGAGGGAGAAGCAGGCTTCCTGCTTATCAGGGAGCCCAGTGCCAGGATGGATCCTAGAACCCTGAGATCACGACCTGAGCTGAAGGCAGATGCTTAATGACTGAGCCACCCAGGGGCCCCACAACTTTTAATTTTTTATTAAGATACATACAATGATATGAAATTCCTTGGATCCTAAATATGGATAGAATTGTATTACATCAGGTTCAAATGTGCTAGCTTTTTTTTTTTTACGTTGTTACTGCTGTTATTATTTTTATACTTAAAGTTGTTGAGTGGTTATTACATTATACATGTTATGTTTTTTAGTAAGAAAAAAAAATTTATTTAAACCATTTAAAGTATAGTTCATTGGTTTTTAGTATATTCACAATGTTTTAAAATATCAGCACTATCTAATTCCACAATATTTTCATTCATCCCAAAAAGAAACTCTGTAACCACTAATCTCCCCTCTGTCTCTGGATTTGCCTGTTCTGGATATTTCATGTAAATGGAATTATGTGGCATGTGGCCCTCTGTTTCTGCCTTCTCTTATTTAGCACAATGTTTTTAAGGTTCATTCATGTTGTAGCATGTCTCAGTATTTCGTTCCTTTTTATAGTGAAATAATAGTATATTGTGTGAATACACCACATTTTATTTATCTGGTCATCTCTTTCTGGGCCCCCCACCCCCGGGGCTATTAATACTTTTTGTTTATTATAAATATTGCTGCTTTGGGCATCCACATTCAAGTCTTTGTGCAAACATGTTGTTTTCGATTCTCTTGGATATATACATAGGAGTAGAATTTCTGGGTCAACTGGTAACTGTTTAACTTTTTGAGGAACTGATAAACTGCCACAGTGCCAGCACCATTTTGCATTCCCTCCAGTCATGTAGGAGGGTTCCAGTTTCTTTTCTGTCCTCACCAACACTTTGGAATTTTCCATTTTCTTTTATTAGAGTCATCCTAGTGGCTGTGAAGTAATATCTCATGATGGTCAGGTTTTTTTTAAACATTATTTTAGTTAACGTAAAATTCACACAACATAAAATTAACCACTTTAAAGTGAACAATTCATGCCATTTAGTAAACTTACAGGGTTATATAACCACAACCAATGTGTGGTTCCAAAACATCGTCATATTCCCCCAAAAGGAAACCCCATACCCATATTAAGCAGTTAGTCCTCATTGCTTTTTCCATCAACCCCTGGCAGCGACCAGTCTGCTTTGTGTCTCTTTATGTTCACCTATAAGTTTCTTACAAATGGGTCACACGGTATGTGTTCTTTTGTTTCTGTTATCTTTCGTACGGTTTCGCCTGTATCATTGTTTCATTTCTTTTTATGGCTGAATAATGTCCTGTGGTGCCGAGATCCCACGGTGCGTTTACCCATTCCTCTGTCGATGGACATTTTGGTTGTTTTCACCTTATGGGTATTGTGAAGAGTGCTGCTGTGAGCATCTGTGTACGTGTGTTTGAGTTTTCGGTTCTTCTGGGTGTGTGTGCCCAGGACCCAGAGATCATGACCTGAGCCAAAGGCAGCTGCTTGGCCGACTGAGCCCCCCAGGTGCCCGTCACTTCATATTCTTGATGGCAGCCTTCTGTGCACAGAGGTGTTTGAATTTCGTAGAGTCCAGTTTGTCTATTTTTTCTTTAGTTGATTGTGCTTTTGGTGTCATATCTAGAATTCTTTGCCAAACCCAAGGTTATGAATATTTGCCCCAGTGTTTTCTTCGTTTCTCTTACATTTCAGTTGGTAATCCCATTTGATCCTAGTTTGTACATAGAGAGTGATATAAGGCTTCCGGTTCATCTTCTGTCTGTGCTTCCCAGTGTCCCAGAGACCGTTTTGTTCCCACCCTCCCCCCGCCATTAAATGGTTTGGTATCCTTATGAAAAATCATTTAACCGTAGATGTATGGGTTTATTTATGGACGCTCAGTTGTATTTTGTTGGTCTATATGTCTGTCCTTATGCCCAGTATTACACTGTTATGATTACTATAGTTTCGAAGTAGTAAGTTTGAGAAGTGTGAGTCTTCCAACTTCATTTCAATGTTGTCTTGGCTCTTTGCGATCCCTTGCAATACTGTATGAATTCAAGGATCAGATTTTTCATTTCTGTCAAAGAAAGGTCATTAGAGCTTTGATAGGGATTGCATTGCATCGGTAGATCAATTAGGGTTCTCCAGGGGAACAAAACCTGTGTGTGTGCGTGTGCACATGCGTGTTTAAAAAGCTATGTTTATTATAAGGAATTAGTTCTTACTGGTATGGAGGCAAGCAAGGCCCAAGATCTTCAGGGTCAGTTGCCAAGCTGGAGAACCAGGAGAGCCAATGGCTTAGTTCCAGCCTGAGTCTGAAGGCCTGAAACCGTAGGAGCCAGTGGTGTACTTCCTGTCCAGAGGCCGGCAGGCTCAAAATCCAGAAGAGCCGATATTTCAGTTCAAATCCAGAGGAAGGAGAAAGGCCGATGTCTCAGTTTGAAGGCAGTCAGATAGAATCCTCCTTGCTTGGAGGTGAGTCAACCTTTTTGTTCCATTCCAGCCTTTGACTGATTGGCTGATGCCCACCATACTGGTGAGGACAGTGTGCTTTACTCAGCCTGCCAATTTGTATGTCAGTCTCGTCCAGCACTCTTACAGAAGCGCCTAGAAATAATGTTTGACCAAATATCTAGGCACCCCATGGTCCAGTCACATTAACACATAAATTAGCCAACAAGGAATATTGCCACTATAACAATATCAAGTGTGCTAATCCATGTACATAGACTTGTTTGGAGCTAACAAATGTCTTGCTGTTTAATTGTGTCTTCTTCAATCTCACCAACTGTTTTGTAGTTTTCAGTGAACAAATCTTTTACCTCCTTGGTTAAATTTACTCCTGGGTATTTTATTCTTTTGAGTGCTATTGTAAATGGAATTGCTTTAGTTTTTCTTGTGAATTCTTTGGGATTTTCTATATGTAGGACCGTGTCATCTGTAAATGGAAATAATTTTACTTCCTTCTTTCTTATTTGGATGCTTTGTACTTCTTTTTCTTGCTCTGGCTAAAGCTTCTAGTATAATGGTGACTAGCAGTGGTGAAAGCGGGTGTACATCCTTCCCTTTCTTGCTGATCTTAGGGCGAAAACTTTCAGTCTTTTGCCATTAAGTGTGAATTTTTCATAGATATCCTTTATCTTGTTGAGGTAGTTCCCTTTTACTCCTAGTTCTCTGAGGGTCTTTATAATGAACAGGTGTTAGATTTTGTCAACTATTTCTTTTCTACATCAATTGAGATAATTGTGTCTTTTTCTCCCTTGTTTTATTATTGTGGTATGTTACATTGATTGATTTTCTTACACTGAACCACTCTTGCCTTCCTGGGATAAATCCCACTAGGTCATGGTATGTAATACCTTTAATATACTGTTGGATTCAGTTTTCTATTTTTTTAAAAGATTTTATTTGTTTATTTGACAGAGATCACAAGTAGACAGAGAGGCAGGCAGAGAGAGGGGGTGGGGATGCAGGCTCCCTGCTGACCCTGGGATCATGACCTGAGCCAAAGGCAGAGGCTTTAACCCACTGAGCCACCCAGGTACCCCAGTTTTCTACTTTTTTTGTTGAGAGTCTTCTTCATTTTTGAAGATCAGTTTTGCTAGATGTAGGATTCTTAGTTGATTTTTTTTCATTCAGTCCTTTGAACTTGTCACGCCATTGTCTTTATTTTATGCCATTGTCTTCTGTCCTCCATGACTTCTTTTTGTTGTTGTTGTTTAATTTAATTTTTTTCAGTGTTCCGAGATTCATTGTGTATGCACCACACCCAGTTCCTCCATGACTTCTGATGAGATGCCAACTTTACTGTTATTAAGGAAATCCTTGTATATATGGAGTAGCTTCTCTCTTGCTGCTTTCAGAATTTTCTCTTTGTTTTTCCACAGTTTGATTATAATGTACATTACTGTGGATTTCTTTGAGTTTAGCCTATATAGTGTTGAGCTTCCCGGATGTGCAGATTAATTAATTAATCAATCAATTATTTTTCAGCAACCATGGGAAGTTTTGTGTCGCGTTTCTTCAAATATTCTTTCCAACCCTTTCTCTCCCTTCTCTCCTTTCTGGAACTCCCCTAATGTATATGTTGGTGTGATTGATGATGCCCCATGGGTCTTTGAGGCTCTGTTCATTTTTCTTTGTTGTATTTTCCCTTCTTTAACTTAGACTAGATAAACTTAGTTCACTCACCTTCAGGTTCTCCAGTTCTTTCTTCCGCCTGCTAAGTTCTGCTATTTAGCCCCTGTTGTGAGTTTTTCATTTCAGTTTTGTGCTTTGCAGCTCCAGAGTTTCTACTTTGTTCCTTTAAAAACATTATCTTTATTGATAATTCTGTTTTTTGGGGCCATTGTTCTGATGGTTTCTTTTATTCTTTAGACATGGCTTCCTTATACATGTAAAATAGCTGATTTAAAGTGTTTATAAGTCCAGTGTCTGGGTTTCCTCCTGGCAGTTTCTGTTTCTTGCTTTTTCCCCTATGTGTGGGCCATACTTCTGTGTTTCTTTGCATGCTTTGTAATTTTTTTTTAATTGGACATTTTTAATATTATAATGTGGCAAGTCTGTAAATGAGATTCTCCCTCCTCCCCAGGATTTGTTGTTATAATTGTTGTTTGTATAATGAATTATTGAGCTAAGATTGTAAAGTTTTATATTCTTTATCATGTATAGTCATTGAAGTTCCTGTTCCATTAGCGTACTATTCAGCTCATGGTTGGACACAGATTTCCTTAAGTGCCTACAACCAAAATTGTCTCCCAGTCTTTTCAGATGGAGTCTTTGTAAGTGTTTTCAGCGCACAGCCGGGCAGTCAACAACTCTTCCTTACCGTTCACTCTGTGCAGAACCTGAAGGTCAGCCAGAGGCTTAAGGTCTTCTCAGGTCTTTCCTGAGCATGTACACTGCTCTGGGCATTTGTGTGGCCTTGTAGATTCCCAGAAACACATTGGAGCTAGTCAGAGCCCTTTATCCCAGCTTTTCTTTTCTTTTTTTTTTTTTTTTTGTCAGAGAGAGAGAGCGAGAGCGCGAGAGAGCGAGCACAGGCAGGCAGAGGCAGAGGGAGAAGCAGGTTCCCCGCCGAGCAAGGAGCCCGATGTGGAACTCGATCCCAGGACGCTGGGATCATGACCCGAGCCGAAGGCAGCCGCTTAACCGACTGAGCCACCCAGGCGTCCCTATCCCAGCTTTTCTTCTCGACATTTTGGTTAATCTCTTGTTTCCCTTGTTACTGATTACTCCAGGCAGTGGTGATTAATAAATTTGCCCCTTAATGTTTTCAGTAACCACCCCCCACCCTTACCACCACCACCGGTAGCTACCTTAGCATTGGGAGAATTCTGAGTTAATTAGGTAAAGCCAAGTGCTTTGAGTTGGTCTTCTAGATAAGTCAAAACAAGCCACCGAAATTCTTTGCAAATGAGGTCTGTTCTCCCACTCCCCCTCCATCTCCTGCCAGATACCTGTCCTGGGATCACAGACTGTTATCCTCCAGGCCACCGTCCTGGCTCATGGGTTCAGGGTTGGGTAAAATGCCTTTGATCTTACTCTTCTTACCAAGATTCAGCTAGTTTCTCATGATTAAATGTTCCTCTGATTGCTGCAAGCTTTTAGTTAGTTTCCAAGGTCCCAAGGAAGTTGTGTCTGATGGGTTTTGCCAGGTTTTTTTCCCCGTGCTTTTATTGAAAGATAGACTTTTGGAGTTTCTTACTTAGCCATTTTCACTGATCCCACTCATTAGTCTGGTTTTAACGCTGTGACCAACTTTGAGTTTGCCTAATTTATGTACACCTGATTTCAGAAAGGATTTAAGATGGCTTAGGGAGGTAAACAAGATAAAAGGTAAATTATTTTTCGTATTTGTTTTGTACCTGTTGGTTAGAGGGCATTCTGGTAAAACTGTGCCCTCCCATGTTGCTACTGAGAACTTGGTCCTGCAGATGGCAGTTTTGGTTCCTTTGGTGATCTTGAGGTTTCTACCCTCCCTCTTACATAGATGGAAGGGAACCTGAAGCAGATTCACTCCATGGTTTCTCCATCTGCATGACTTTCTTGATGGTCTCAAAGTGATCACCACATTACTGTCCAGCTTTAGGAAAGCTCCTGATTGTCAGCCTCTGAGCTGATTATGAAGAATTTGCCTCCAATGGTGGTTTTTCCAAATCCAACTCCCTTTTCCTTAGGACACAATAGGTGGGTATTTGTCTTATTTTAAGACTTAAAGACATCGTTCCTATCGTCCTAGTTGTTTTAAGAAGTGGTTAGATGATTCTCACACTTTAAATCAAAACTAACTTTTCATAGTGACAATGGATGTCTGGTAGAATCTGGGATCATCGGTAAACCTGACAGTATTCATGTGTCCACCAGTCCTGGCACCTGCTGAGGTGTCTAGTTCCTGCTTTCCCTGCGACAGCTGCGGCCCACGTTGGCCATCTCACTGATGCAGAAGGTCACGGGCTGACCCGCGGGCCCCACTCAGGGCTCATGTCGAGTCTGGGTTCTGACTCGAACAGCTCTTACTTAGGAAGAATGTTTCCCTTGAGTCTGTTTGACATAGTGACTCATTTGCTAGTTTTATTTCAACATAATTTCCTTCTTTTGAAAACGATTTTGTAATAGAGTTAGAGCTGCTTTCTAGTTTGGTTTCATATATGCTGTTGTCCCTTTTTCATCAGCACCACCTGTAAGATAATATGAATCTTTTTAAAAGGCCAAGATATGGATGAATTTGACTACATTAAAATTAAGAACTTTTCTTCTTTAAAGGACATAAATAAAGTTAAAGCCGTCCACAGACTGGGGAAAGACATAGACAGGTGTAGGCTTAACAGTCGATATGTAGGTAACTCCCACGAATCAGTGTCGTAAAAGATAATAGCCCAATTAAAACATGGCAGAGAGACACACCAGGCATTTCACGGAAGGAAAAACATAAGTGGCCCGTGAGCCTATGAATGTATGAAAAGATGCTAAAGCTTTTTAATTATCAGAGTAAGAAAACAGACCATTGTACCTGCTAGGTTGGCAGAACCCAAGTGTTGGTGAGGATGTGGATTAACAGAAACATTTATACTGTTTTGCTTTTGAGAGCAGTTTGGCCCTCGCTTGTAAATTGCCTGTGCGTACAACCTCCACAGTCCCTCTGGCGCTAGATGCAGACAGAGTGCCCGGCGAGGACTGGCAGGCACTTTCTGTAAAAGGCAAGATGGTAAATATTCTAGGCTTTATAACCACATACAGTTTTGTCATACAGTTGCCTTTGTTTCATTTGTTTGTTCAACCCTTTAAAAATCTAAAATGCAGTCTTGGCTCAAGGAAGTAGGCAGTGGGTAGCCATACCCCAACAGAAGTCAGCTGCTGGCTAGATCTGACTGCAGACTTCACAGTTTGCTGTGATCGAGAGCACAGACCCTACAGAGACTTACACGAGGGCCCCAGAACAGATGTGCCAGGATGTCAGAGCTTGCTTTTCGTAACAGCAAGGACAGGCAACTGTGATCAGAGAATGGCTAGGTCACCTGTGGACTATCACACGGCAGTGAGAATGAATGAAGTGTAACTACCACACACAGCAGCCGTGGGTGAGAGCGTACGGTGCTGATGGCAGAGGGTACATCTGGTATGATAGCGTTCTGGGAGACTAAAAACAGGCAAAAGCATATTGTTTAAGAAGAAAAATATATATGATAGCCAAAGAGCCATAGGTACGAATTTCAGGCTGACTTCCAGAGAGAGCAGGACAACGGCTGAGGAAGCACATGGGGAGATGGTAGCTCTTAGGTATGTCGTGGATTCTGGGGCCTTTTTGGTTGTTGTATTCTTTCCTGGGTATTGTACGTAATATTTCTTTTATTTTTTTAGGGAGGCTCCACACCCAACTTGGGGCTTGAACTCACAACGTTGAAATTAAGAGTCATGTGTACTGGACTGAGCCAGCCCAGCGCCCCATGCACACAATCATTTTGTTTATGTGTCACCTAATACATTTTTTTGAAGGAAGGAGGGATACCGGACAGGGAGGTCTTAGAGCCCACCCAGCTGTCCTCCCTGAAACAATACTTTGTGTGCCAGTGCTATGCTGCGTGGCTCCCCTGGGAGGGAAGGACGTGGCTGTCTAGGCAGTGGTAGCCCCCAGTGCAGCCCTGGAGCTGCAAAGAGAGCGCCCAGGAAGATGCCTTCTTTGTTCCATAACGACAGTGAGCTCGCTGGCACTGAGTGCG